>JAJOOR010004066.1:0-89852 GCA_036250505.1 Solanum acaule | reverse complement strand
CCCCCCCCCCCCCCCCCCCCCCCCCCCCCCCCCCCCCCCCCAAAAATCAAAATTTTAAAAAGGTTTGCAAATATTTCAAACTTGACTTCATATACACATGCAACACACGTATCAAAAACTAATTTATCATAAAATAAGGTCTTACAATTATAAGAAAGGTCAAAATTTAACATATTCAAGAAATTCAAATGTTTTGCTTCAACAATGCTTCTTTAGAAAGAGGAAAAAGATCGACTCTTAAATACAATAACATCAAATTTATCTAGTTTATCTTTTCAACTTTCCAATGACAAATTTGAGCATATTTTATCTAATTCGTTTAGCTATTATTAATTTTGCAATAGCAAATTTTGGGATATTTTATTAATGAAAACTTTTCATGAGGCTCATATTTGTCTTGAGGTTTGACTAAATTGATTTGACATCAGCAAGTTCATTCTGAAGGATTAAACATATTTTTATTCTTAATCAATGTTTAGTCTCAGTTTTGAGATCCGACTAACTGGAGAACTAAAATGTTCTTTACTAAAATCGGTTCCACTCTGATTTGAGATTACAATACTAGATCTATACTTAATTTTAATTGGTTGATTGTAGTTTTAATATGGAATTCTTAAAACCAAAATTAGAAAAGTCTTAAAACTTTTCAATATGATTCGATATACACGTACAACACATGTGTCAAAAAACTAATTTACAATAAAATAAGGTCTATAAGAATTAAAAATATCAAAAGTCAAATATATACAAGAGATTTAAATACCTTGTTTCAAAAATTCCTCTTCAAAAAGAGGAAAAAAACTCTTAAATGCAATAACATCAAAATTGATCCAATTGCTATTTCAAACTTCCCACAACAAATTTGAGCATATTTCATTTAATTCAATTTGCTACTTATTATTAATTTCCAATAGCAAATTTTGGCAAATTTTATTTGTGAAAACTCACCATGAGACTCCTATTTAAATGAGCATCAAAATATTTTTATAGTATAATGTGCTTTCAAGTATTCTTCAAGTACACTTGCTCAACTCTCTCATGCAATATTACATACATAATTAGAACTATGTTAAATAATTATGTTTTTTTATTACAAAATTATAAATATAAGTGTACTTATTGTGGCTAGTGATTATATATCTCAAAATTCATATATATTATGTCTTCAAAAGCTTGGAGTGGAGACACTGGGAGTATGAAATGGATTTATGGCATTCAATATTCATGATAAAACAAAAATCCATTTTGATTTAATCTTAATGAGATCAACTATGCCTATTATAGATGGTATCGAGGTAATTAATTCCTAAATAATAACAATTTAATCTTAATTTTATGTGTAATTGTTTGCACAAATGTTTGTTTTAATGATATGACACGACTCGATATACACGTGTAACACACGTGCATATTTTTTGAAAAATCAAATCAACATAGCGTTTATCTATGTGTGAACTGTGTTTTTTTTTATTTGTAAAAACCCGTTCCCATCATTATAGAATATCAATTGGGGAAAGAAAATTTTTGAGTAGTGACTTGGAAAATTGTAGCCTAGTCCAGATTTGGATGAAATCTGAGTCAGGTGAGGTCCAGGGAAATATGGTAATGAATGGTGGATCTAATTATGAATTTTAACATATCAATAGATAGCTAAGAAGTTAGTGAACCCGTACGACTTTACGTAATCGAATTCGGGAGAGTAGAACTCTCGAAACTGATCTTGGTTGAAAGGGTAGTTTTTGAACGTCAAGGGTTGAAGGTGTGTTGTTAAATTGGGACTTGGAACTCAAATTCCAAGGTTCCGTCTCTGTCTAAGCTGCCAGGGTGGGGCCGCTGTGGCGGGATGGGGTCCGCTGTAGCGGGCCAGTCGCGACTTATGTCGAAGAAAAACCCCTATTTCGTTATTTTTCTACAAACTTTGTTCTTAAGAGTTAGGAGATGACCCATGATAATTTTGTCACTCCCCGAGCCTACACCCTGAACGTGGCCAGCACTCGAAAATCATTGCTAGCCCCCAGCGAACCCTTGGCCTGGCTTACTTACTCAGCGAAAAAGTTTACTGAAGATATATACTTTTAAAACAAGTAAACTGAACTGCTTAAAATATAACTTAGAATGTATTATAATAACATTCACTGCCAAAGTGGCAACTCAAGTCTCAACTTAACTGAAAAGGAAAAGTAAAGACTCATGAACTAACATTAACTAACTCTGTCTATGAAGCCTCTAAAGAACTGAGATGGACGTCGGGACAAGACCCACGACATCCTAATGAACAAAAATACTGAAGGCAATAAAAGGATCTTCCGAAAAACTAGGAGGCTCACCAATTGACTCTGATTGCTCAACTGGATCAATGAGGCGCTGGATGCTAATCCTGATTACCTGTGTTTGCATCATAATACGATGCAGGCCAACTGGCATTAGTACATTGAGTGTATGAGTATGCGAGTTGGAATGCTAAATATAACTTAAGCTTGAAAAGAATTTGAAAGAAACACTTACCTTGCCTTTACTCAACTCCTGAATAACTTAACTCAATATAAAGCAATAAAACACATTCAATATATAGAAAGACTTAAAAACAGTAGAAAACAACTTAGTTAGTTAAATAAAATGTAATAACAAACTCAACTTTACTCATATAATAAATTAATATAGTTTCTGTGGGAATTTCTCTAACCGACAATCACCACTATGAGCCTAAGTGGTGATACAACGTCTTGCCCACACTGCCAGAATTGTCCTATAGTTTGCCGACATACAGAATTCTTAACTAAGTGGATCCACTAGTCTATGCTAAAAGCATCTTAAGGAGTCATCTAAAAAGTATGATCCTTTATTACCCATGATGGTTATATGGTTTATGGGGGCTCTGAGTTATCTGAACTCTCCCCATATCGGTTCTCAATACTACTCCCAAAATATTCAGCTCATATTTTTACTCAAAAACATAACTTCTTTCTTTGGTTTGAGATAATTACTCAAAAACTTAGCTTAAAAGCTCTCTTAGAAATCTCAGTTTCCTTTCTTGCTCAAATGTGAAAACATTTTAATTCTTTGGGAATACTTAGTACCCGTATAATCTTTGAAAAGAATGAACTTTACTCTTACTCTTTACTAAAAACTAGCTCATAGGCTCTTTTGGAAATCTCAGTTTCCTTTCTTGTTTAAATCTGAAAACATTTACTCTTTGGGAATACATAGTCCCGATATACTATTTTGAAGAAATGCACTTCAAACTTTACTCTTTACTCAGCTCAAAACGTAAGTCTTAAAACAAAGTTAAAATATTTGTAAAAGACTTTTGAAAAACTTTATGAACTTCTCTTAACTTGACTCTTGACTTCTCTTGAATTGACTCTTAACTTCTCTTGACTTGACTCTTAACTTTCCTTGAATTGAATTATGGATTCAAGGATTGTGATTTGTGATAGGAAAGATCTCATGATGTTTATGAATGATTTTCGATAGCTAAACTTGAGAAATATAAAAAAAATCACTATCTGAGGATGGGTCCACGATGCAAAGAGGTATTTAAATTTTGGTTGCAAAAATACTTTTTGAGGCAGAGAGGTCTGTGACCGCTCCGCTCCGCGAGGATAAATTTTTCGAAACTGAGGGGCAGGTCCACGACACGGCCTGGGGCACCAGATTTGCCCGACTTTTTCCTTCTTTCATTTTCCAGTCCCAATTCACCCAAATTCGACTGTTCTTCTCAATCTTTCTTTAGATTCAGATAACTAGCATGTATACACAAGAATCTAACTCAAACAACTCAAGGAAACAACATTTTAACCTCTAGGAACTCCTAAATCTCAACCTAACTCATGAACGAAGGCCAGTGTCAAGAACACCATTCAAGATTCATCAACTTTCAACTTTCTAGAACAAACTTTGCTGAAATAAACATGATTGGCGTGTGGGTGAACGAACCCTAGGCTATGAATGACGCACATACCTCGTAGGGATCACCCCTTGACGAAATCCACGAGTCTAGCTTCAAGAACTTGACGATTCCTTGCTCCTTCACCTCTTTTCTTCTGTTCTCTCAAAACCCTAACTTGTTTATCAAAAGCATAAACTAAATCCAATCAGTTTAGACCACAACTTAATTACCAGAAACGAAATTAATTAATTGGGTG
The DNA here is from genome assembly GCA_036250505.1 of Solanum acaule. Lineage (NCBI taxonomy): Eukaryota > Viridiplantae > Streptophyta > Magnoliopsida > Solanales > Solanaceae > Solanum > Solanum acaule. The sequence goes on along the minus strand of JAJOOR010004066.1, from coordinate 85,707 downwards.
GTGAAAAGATCATAATTCCCTTAAAAAATCCGGATTGGACTTTCCTTATTTGAGCATCCCAACTTCCAATGGGCATAACTCACTCACACGAACTCGTAATTGCGCAAACTCGGCGGCGTTGGAAAGAGTATTCCAAGATCTTTCCTACGATATCTGGAATCACACCTAACTCATCCTGAGCAACGAGTTATGGTCGTTTGAAGTTGACCAAAAACTCAAACTTAACTTAACTTAACCAATTTTCCAGATTTTTACTATTTCCAAAAATCACTCTTTCTAATTCTTGCTCTTTCTAGTTCTTTCAATTTGCGAGGTGTTACAAATTTCTTGACAATTTTCCACGACTTTTGGTGCTAAAGGGTAGGATTTTACTCCCTTAATCCATTTTTTGATCCGTAGAACATAGATTCATGGGTAATTATCGTTGGGCCGGGAGAGTTTTGGCCTGAAGTTGATGGTGGGAAAAAGCCATAGCTGCACCTTAGGATCATGGACTGGGTCTTGGATTATTGAGTTTGTTAATATGCCGATAATTAGACCTTAATTTATTAATCCTTGCATTATTTGTATGTATTTAGACCAAGAACAAGCGGAAAGGATCCAGAAAGGGAAGGTTCAAATGCCTTGGGGGGATTCAAGCTTGGTTTCAAGGTAGGTGATGGTTTGATTTTATGTTTGTGTGATATATGCTAGTTGATTGCTTCATTGCAATACATGCATGTATATGAATGAGTCACTATTGATCAAACCTAATGAAATGAGTACGAATGAACAATTGTATGCCATGAATCAACACTTGTTTGTATGATTATGAGTGTGAATGTGATTCTATTGATTAGATCTGGTGTCACGTTCCGACATATACATTGGATTGGGTGTCACATTCTGACACATACATTGGATCGGGTGTCACGTTCCAACACACTAATTGGATCGAGTGTGTCACGACTCCGACCATTGTGATTGGCACCACACTAACTCTCCATTGGGAGAACCACTATTACAACCCAAACCAAGAAACTAAAGCAATAACTAAGGCATTTAATTCAAACACCAAGAAAATAAATAGGGAGTTCCCATAAACTCCAACAAAAGTCTAACAATAATAAACCAACAATGCAGAGGAATAACCTAGAACTTGAAAGTCAATGTACCAAAACATCTAACAATGAACCCAGTCTAAACAAAAAGGGATGCAACCCCAATCTAATGAACTAATCAACTAACTAGAACAAATGTCTAAGTCCGAAAATGGTGGACATAGACGAAAGAGAACCCATGGCAGCCCGGAAGAATTGGCTCACCCTTGAATTTGAACAACGATCACTGATCTCGGGATGCAACCCCAATCTAATGAACTAATCAACTAACTAGAACAAATGTCTAAGTCCGAAAATGGTGGATATAGACGAAAGAGAACCCATGGCAGCCCGGAAGAATTGGCTCACCCTTGAATTTGAACAACGATCACTGATCTCCTAAGTGAGGTCTGGCAGTAGCCACTTGAAGATGCCCTGTACTCAACAAAAGTAAGAGCAAGTGCAGTATCAGTACACAATCACAGTGTACTAGTAGGATCACGCGGCTATCCCATTAGTGCAACATAAACAAGTCAAGACAACAATATAATCACATGCATATATATCAACATATATAACATTATCAATATTTACGAACAATGAACAACTTCGCATTTTATATCAAATCATTAGTCCTCTAATGGAACCCAAACCCAAACAGTTAGCATACCGTAATGTGGTACCCGATCACAATATTTTGCTGGAACGTGGCAACCGATCCCATATTTATGCCGAAACGTGGCAACCGATCCAAGTTAGTTATGACGGGCAACCGATCCATTCAACACACCATAATCACAAACACAAGTATATCCTCAAGATCATACATTTAAGTCATGATTTCATGGCAATCATCATTCATCTATCTCATTTACAACAAGTGTGATCAACATTACAACATTCATACATATACAAGTATCATAATGAAGCAAGAACAAGCATATATCACACAATCATAGAATCACAACCATCACCTACCTCGAAACAAGCTTGAAACCCTAAGAAACTTCATTCTTCCCTTTCCTAATTCGTTTCTCTTGTTCTTGGTCTACAAACAATCATAACAACACAAGAATCAACAAACAATCGTTAATTACCCGAAACTATAACAATTCTATGAACCCTAGATCAAACCCATGATCCCAATTATCCAAATTAGGGTTGTTTCCACCATATAATCTATAACAAAACCCTCACACATCAATATTACCCATTCTATTACGTTCTATGGATCGAAAAATAGATTTGGGGAGTGAAAAACTTACCTCTAGCCTCAAGAATGGTGAAAAATTTGTAGGAATCACCTGGGTTTGTTCCTTAGCTCTAAAAATTGAAAAGTGCCAAATAAGGTCATTTAGGGGTTTATTAATGACTTTAAGTTACATCTGGCCCGCTACAACGGCCCTCACCCCGCTGTAGCAACCTCGCCAGAGCGACCGAAATCCCCACCAAGGCGGGTTACGCTAGACAGTAAGCTAATTAAAAAACTCCAAAGTTCCCATTTGACAACACACGTCTAACCAACGATGCTCAGAAATAGGCTTTACGCTAAGTTCGATTCCGGGAGTTCTACTCACCCGAATTCAATTTCGTACAGTCATACGGATTCCTTTACAAGTTATCTATCCTCTCATGAAATCAAAAACATAAATACTTCACCCAATTGTTACCAGATTTCCCTACACCCCAAAGACTCCGATTTCGTCCAAATTTGGACTAGGTTGGGAAATTTCAAGATACTACGAAAAAGTTTTCCAACCCAAAATTTTCTCTCGTTGGGTTTTCTATAACGATGGAAGCAAATTTACAATAGATACCAATTTACCCATCACTCGTCCTCAAGTGACAAACTTAGGAAAAATAGGCTAAGGAAGGGAGGAAGTAGTACCTGAATCGACGAACAATTGGGGATACTTGTCTTGCATGTCTCTCTCGGTTTCCCCAGTAGTTTCCTCAACTGGACGATGCTTCCATTGAACTTTCACGGACTTAATCTCTTTGGTCTTGTACTTGCGCACATCACGATCAAGAATTGCAATCGGTTCCTTCTCATATTGAAGGTCCTTCTCTAACACAATTGAGTCCCACTTAATGATATAATCCCCGTCACTATGATACCTCTTCAATATGGAAACATGAAATACCGGATGAACACTTGATAAATTAGGAGGTAAGGCCAATCTATACGCTACCGGTCCTACACATTGAAGAATCTCAAATGGACCAATATATCTAAGACTTAGATTACCTTTCTTACCAAATCTCATAACCCTTTTCATGGGTGATACCTTAAGGAGAACATTTTCACCGGATTGAAACGCCATGTCTCTTACCTTATGATCCGCATACTTCTTTTGTCTACTTTGGGATGCTAGAAGCTTAGCTTGAATACTCCTCACCTTATCTTGAGCTTCCTTTACTAAATCTACCGCCAATGGTTTCACATCTCCAGCCTCGAACCATCCTATGGGTGATCTACATCCTCTCCCATAGAGTACCTCAAATGGTTCCATATTTATGTTGGAGTGATAACTATTGTTATAAGAGAATTCACACAAAGGTAAGAACTTATCCCAATATCCTCCAAAGTCAATCACGCATGCCCTCAATATGTCTTATAACACTTGAATAGTCCTCTCTGACTGTCCATCTGTCTGTGGATGAAAGGCTGTACTAAAAGTGAGTTGTGTGCCCAATTCATCATGCAATTTACTCCAAAACTTGGAAGTGAATAGGGCACCACGGTCTGAGATGATAGAGAGGGGCACCCCATGCAACCTCACTATCACTTTCATATAAACTTTAGCCAATTGTTCAGCGTTATAATCTATTCTTACCAGAATAAAATGGGCTGACTTGGTCAATCTATCAACCACTAACCAAATAGAATCAAACTTTCCCAAAGTCTTGGGAAGACCAACCACAAAATCCATGGCTATTCTTTCCCACTTCCATTCCGGAATTGGCTTTCTTTGAAGCAAACCTGCAGGCCTTGATGTTCATACTTCACCTGTAGACAATTTTGACACTTCTCCACAAACTCCGCTACGTCCTTCTTCATGCCCAGCCAACAATAAATTTGTTTCAGATCTCTGTACATCTTGGTCACCCCTGGATGAATAGAATATCGCGAACCATGAGACTCTGCCATCAATTTCTCAATTAAGTCATTTACTCTAGGAACACAAATTCTTTCTTTAAAATTGAGCACACCATCCGCATCTAGAGTGGTCTCTTATGCCTTACCCATCACAGTCTTCTTTCTAAGCTCCTTCAAGTTCTCATCCTCAACTTGTTTAGCCTTGATCTCATCAATGAATGTGGCCCTTACTTCAATACTAGCTAACACCCACCTCTTTCTGAGATGCCCAATTGCATGAACTTAGACTCCAAGGTCTGAATTTCTTTAGCCAAAGGTCGCTTGGTTACACTTAAGCAAGCTAAACTACCCATACTCACCGCTTTTCGATTCAAAGAGTTTGCCACCACATTAGCCTTGCCAGGATGGTATTGTATGGTGACATCATAGTCTTTAAGTAACTCCATCCATCTTCATTGTCTCAAATTCAGATCCTTTTGAGTGAACACATGCTGCTAACTACAATGATCGGTAAATACTTCACACTTGACCCCATAGAGGTAATGTCTCCAGATCTTAAGAGCAAACACTACCGCTGTCAACTCTAAATCATGCGTTTGATAATTCCTATCACGCACCTTCAATTGACTCGAGGCATAAGCTATAACATTCTTATACTGCATCAACACAACGCCCAAACTAGAATGTGAAGCATCACAATAAACAATAAAATCATTACCTTCAATCGGTAATAGGCGCGGTGGTCAAGATAGTCTTGAGCTTTTGGAAGCTCTCCTCACATTTTTAAGTCCATTCAAATGGTATCTCCTTTTTGGTCAAATTAGTCAAGTGAGTGGCAATAGAGGCAAAATTCTTCACAAATCAATGATCATAGCTAGCGAGCCACACAAAACTCCTTACTTCCGTCACAGAGCTAGGCCGTACCCAATTCTTAACCGCCTTAATCTTTTGAGAGTCTACCATTACCCCTTCTTTTGAAACTACATGTCCCAAAAATGCAACCGATGTCAACCAAAATTTGAACTTAGAAAATTTAGCATAAAATTTTTTCTTCCCAAGAATACCCAAAACAATACGATGATGGTCGGCATGCTCTTCCTCACTTTTCGAATAAACCAAAATATCATCAATAAAAACTATAACTAACGAATCAAGGAATGGCTTGAACACCATTCATTAAACTCATGGAAGCTTCAGGCGCATTGGTCAAACCAAAAGACAAGACCAAAAACTCATAGTGCCCGTAACGAGTTTTAAACGTTGTCTTTGGGCACATCCTCAGGCCTAAGTTTTAGTTGATGGTAATCAGATCTTAGATTAATCTTAGAGAAAATCACTGACCCTTGCAATTGGTCAAAGAGATGATCTATTCGAGGCAAAGGATACTTATTTCAAATAGTGACTCTATTTAATTGTCGGTAATCTATACACATTCTTATACTACCATCCTTCTTTTTAACAAACAAAATTGGAGCACCCCATGGAGAAGCAGTAGGGCGAATAAATCCCTTATCAAGAAGCTCTTGGATGTGAGCCTTAAGCTTTCTTAATTCTGCTGGAGCCATATGATATAGAGGGATAAAAATGGGGCGCGTACCAGGCTCTAAATCAATGCAAAAATCTATATCACTATCCAGAGGACCATGCAAGACACAACATGAATAGACCCAATGGATGGAGCCTCAATCTCAACATCCCTAATATGAGCCAAATAAGCCAAACAACCCTGCTCCACTAATTTACTAGCCTGAATGGAGGATATAATCTTAGCTTGATTAGGCTTGTAAACCCCTTCCCACTCTAATTTTCCCCTTCCCGGAATTTCTAGAGTTACAGACTTAGTATTACAATTAAGCACAACATAATAGGGGGATAACCAAGTCATGCCTAAGATTATGTCAAAGTCAATCATATCCAAAATCTCCAAATTAGCCCAAGTTTGAAAACCCATAAACAAAATAGGACAAGCACGATAGATATGGATAACTATGACTAACTCTCCAACTGGGTAGAAACACGAATAGGGGCATCAAGAATATCACAGATCATATCAAAATCGAAGGCAAATCTCACAGATACATATTAATAAGTAGTACCCAGATCAAACAACACATTAGCCATCTGGTCACAGATAAGAATAGTACATGTGATCACCGCATCAGATGCCTTCACCTTATTCTTGCTCAAAAAAGTATATCATTGAGCCCTATCATCTTGACGAGCCACTTCCCTGCCTGGTTGCGCGTTACCTCTACCTCTGTTACCATTACCATTTCCTCTACCTCCACGGCCTCACTGATTAACTCCTTGCCCACCTTGTGGACGTCCTCTACTATTATTACCATTTCTCGCTGGTACTGTTGCTCAAGAAGGCTGTTGCGCGACATCTAATACACGTGGGTGGGGAAAATATCTCGTCATATCCCTAAGTTCTCCACAATTGTAGCAAGTACGATCAAAAGATGGTCTGCCGCCCGTCACAGGTGCGATTCCCTGGCTATCCTGAAAATTATAAGATGGAGTTCCCGAGTAGTTACCAGTAGAGGCGGCCATAGCGGATTGAATTGGCTTGGATGCAAGTGTTGGCTTCCCTGAACCTTTAGAGTAAGAACCTTGAAAGCCTCCCTGCAGAAGTCATATGAAATGATAATACTTGCAACTCAGAATTCAATCCTCTAATAAATAACCAGATTCTCTCTTCCTCATTATTAACCAATTGAGCAGCATATCTAGACATAGCATGGAACTTGGCCTCACAAGCAGCCACAGACATACCACCTTGTTTTAAAGCCATAAATTCATCTTTCTTACGATCTCTCAAAGTTCTAGGCACATATTTTTCTAGAAATAGAGCATGGAATTGGGTCCAAGTAAGTGGAGGTAAAGTAGAAGATATGCACTCTATATAAGCTCTCCACCACTGCTTAGCTTCACCTTGAAGTTGAAAGGACACAAACTCAACCCCATGTTGATGAACAATATCCAATTTATGAAGCCTCTCATAGCAATCCAGAATGAACTCATAGACATCCTCATTCTCAGAACCAAGAAATACCAAAGTCTTTAGCTTTAAAAACTTAGTCAACATTTCATGCTCATTACCAGTCATGACAGAACCCAACAAAGGACGGAAGAGAGCATCATTACCTCCCGTTCCACCCGTCTTGGGCACAGTGCTATCAACAGGACGATTAGTATGAGCTTGAGTTGCTTGAATAGATGGAAGCATTCCAGGACCAGCCAATCCCTTCAAAAACAACATGATTTGTTGAGCTAACACCGGGTTGATGAGAGTAATATCTGTAGCCTTAGCCTGCACCTCTTCCTCTTGTCCAACCTCCTCAACATTCTCAACCTCAACCTCTTCTTCTATTTCCTCATGATTCATGAGAGGGTTCTCATTCAGAGGAGAATTCTCAACAGCAGCTCCATTTCCAGCAGGTGCTACTCTTCCAGGACCTCTACCTTTAGCTCTTCCTCTACCCCTGCCTCGACCGCGACTTCTCGCTGCAGATTCCTCAGCTGGAGCATTGACGGGAACTATGGGCCTGGCGCCGTTATACCTAGTATTAACCATCTGTGAACAGAAGAGTGAAGGAAGAGATACCAATTTGAATCACCACATACCAATTGGAATCAAGTTATAGGACGAAAGGAGACGAGAAAATTGAGAGATTTCCTAAAGTCCTATAGCCTCTCAAAGAAAAGTAAACGCGCCCTCGTACCATTCCGCGAGAGTCTATTAGACTCATTCCGGTACATCGAGATCAATGAACCTAGTCTCTGATACCGACTTTGTCACGACCCCGACCATCGTGATTGGCACCCACACTAACTCTCTGATGGGAGAACCACTATTACAAAACAACTAAAGCAATAACAAAGATATCTAAGTCAAACACTAAGGAAATAAATATGGAGTTCCCATAAACTCCAACAAAAGTCTAACAATAATAAACTAACAATGCAGAAGAATAACCTAGAACCAGAAACTCATTGTACCAAAACATATAACAATTAACCAAGTCTAAAAAAGAAGGGATGGAACCCCAATCTAATGAAGTAATCCACTAACTAGAACAAATGTCTAAGTCCGAAAATGGTGGACATAGACGAAAGAGAACCTATGGCTGCCCGGAAGAATTGGCTCACCCTTGAATTCGAAAGATCACTGATCTTCTTAGCGAGGTCTGTCAATAACCGTTGAAAGATGCCCTTTACTCAACAAAGAAAGAGCAAGTGCAGTATCAGTACACTACCATAGTGTACTGGTAGGATCACGCGGCTATCCCACTAAGTGCAACATACATAAGCTATTACAATATAATAATAACATGCATATACCGAATATATACAATATCAACAACATTCAAGAACAATAGAGCATTTCACACTTCTCAATTATATAGTTATGTCAACTCAATGGTCCTCTCATGGAACCCAAACCCAAACTGTTAGAATACTGGAATGTGGTACCCGATCAATTGATTGTGCCAGAACGTGGCAACCGATCCCATATATATGCCGAAACGTGGCAACCGATCCAAGTTAGTGTGTCGGAACGCAACACCCGATACATTCAACAAGCCACAGTTATAATCATAAGTATATGCTATGCCCCCTAAAACTGGAAGACTAATCTAGAGCCTAAAGTGTAAACTAGCTAGTAGCATAAATGGGGTTTAACGTAAAGGTAAGAGTCGTTAAATGACCTCCGATATATATATATATATATTAAGTGTTGTTGGGTATAAACGTCAAGGTATGAATCCCCAAGGACCAACCAAGGGTCCTTGAGGAGGTCCCTAAGGTAGCCCCAAAAACCTGTCAAAAACAGCCCACCCCTGAAAAAGCACCCACGATCCGTGGGTGGACCCATGCTCCGAAGGTGGAGGTCGTGGATTGAGGCTGGACCTCCTTGCATCCCAAAAGTGTCTGACCAATCCATGCCTTGTCAGCATGGCTCGTGGATCCACTCACGGTCCGTGGGTAGGGTTTCGTGAGTGAGGACTTTAAGGGTCGTTTAGTTTTTAAGTTAGAGTTAAGGGAGGGGCTTAGGGTAAATTAATTAATTAAGTATGGTCATTTAATACTAATTAAAACCAACTATATAAACCTAATAGTCCCTTAAACTAATTCATTTAATTAATTCATTCAAAGACCCCAAAACAAACTTATTCCCTCCCAAATATTTTTTCTCTAAAACCTCCATTGAAGAAGAAGTCAAGGTCTAGGGATCAAGAACTCATATTTTCCACTCAATTTCGTGAGGAATATTCAATGAAGGTATGGTACTTTTGATTCATGGTTAGCCTTTCATCCATGAAGCCCTAAATTCCTCTATTTCAAATTATACAATTCTTCAAAACCTAGGGTTTTTATTTTAAGTCATGGATTCTTTCTTAAAACGTTTCAATGATTCAATTGTTTTATATTATGGTTTAATTACTGTTTTATGGTGTTTTTTATGATAAATTCCCCCATGAATCCATGAAATCCCCTTAACCCTAATCTATGACTTTTGATGTGGGTGAATTGTAGTAAGATCAATTGTATGGAATTGTGATTGTGAACTACTCCCGTATTATGCATTGATCATGTTTGAGATGGAGTTGAAGTTGCCTCCTTTGAATAATGCATTGGTAAATTTTGCATATTGTTGATGTTTCATGCATGATGGGATGCTAGTCTTGAGTCTTTAATTCCTTAAGGTGTCTATATTGTCATTCAAGGATGAATGTCCCCAAGGGGGAGACATTGTTACGCCCCCTAAAACTAGAAGACTAAGCTAGAGCCTAAAGTGTAAACTAGTAGCCTAAATGGGGTTTAACGTAAAGGTAAGAGTCGTAAAATGACCTCCGATATATATATATTAAGTGTTGTTAGGTATAAACGTCAAGGTATGACCAACCAAGGGTCCTTGAGAAGGTCCCTAAGGCAGCCCCAAAAAGCTGTCAAAAACAGCCCACCCACGAAAGGGCACCCATGATCCGTGGGTAGACCCACGCCCTGTAGTTTGGGGTCGTGGGTCGAGGCTGGACCTCCCCTGCATCCCAAAATTCTCTGACCAATCCATGACTTGCCAGCACGGCTCGTGGACCCACCCACGGTCCGTGGGTGGGGTTTCGTGAGTGAGGACTGTAAGGTCGTTTAGTTTTTAAGTTAGATTTAAGGGAGGGGCATAGGGTTAATTAATTAATTAATTAAGTAGGGTCATTTAATACTAATTAAAACCAACTATAAACCTTAATAGACCCCTAAACAAATTCAATTAATTTATTCACTCAAAGACCCCAAAACAAACTCATTCCCTCCCAAATATTTTTCTCTCGAAAACCTCCATTGAAGAAGAAGAAGAAGAAGTCAAGGTCTAGGGCTCAAGAACTCATCTTTTCCACTCAATTTCGTCAGGAATCTTCAATTAAGGTATGGTAGTTTTCATTCATGGTTACCCTTTCATCCATGAAACCCTAAATTCCTCAATTTCAAAGTATACAATTCTTCACAACCTAGGGTTTTCATTCTAAGTCATGGATTCTTTCTCAAAACGTTTTCAATGATTCAATTGTTTTATATTATGGTTTAATTATTGTTTTATGGTGTTTTTATGATAAATTCCCCCATGAATCCATGAAATCCCCTTAACCCTAATCTATGACTTTTGATGTGGGTGAATTGTAGTAAGATCAATTGTATGGAATTATGATTGTGGTATATTAGTTCTTTTGATCATGTTATCATTCATGTTAATGAAGTAACCTTAGGTGTGGTTGCAAGAATGTGATCTAAGTCTCAAGAGGGGTAAATCATGGAGGTTATGCCAAAGTGTGGGCTTCATGTATGCATGTTTTATGAACATGATTATAATCTAGTTATTTTGTTAATTGAAAGTTCATTCTCATAACATCTAATTATCATGACGCTAAAGTTCTTCTCACTATATGATGATTCTAAGGTTGAATGTACATTCTCACCTATTGAATCTATGAGCTACTTTATGAGTTGTGTTGGATGAAGTGTTTAGACACTCCTTCACACTGGAAAAAATACAATTCAAGACTAATCATGTAATTGTGGGAAGTAATGCTTAGCACTGAGTGGATATTTAAAATGAGATGGAAGCTCCCCTGCTAGAAAGGGCTGACTTCTATACAGTATCTCATGAGATGGAAACACCCCCGCTAGAAAGGGCGGGTTTCTAGTAACAATCTATGTATCCCATAACTATGTGCCCTCATAGGTCTTTAGCTGGTGGATCCACCTAAAAGCTAATATACTTAGTTCTACCTTAGGCAAGTAGGACACCTCTTTTCGGTGTGGGGCATGACACCGAATTCCATCTTAAGCTCACATGGTTTATGTCGGTTAAGGCTTATTCCCAATGTAATTAAAATATTAATTATTAACTATGGTTGGTCAAGGAGTTCTACTTAGCATAGGTAGGAGTATGGGATCTTACTTATGCATAGCTCAAGTAGGCTTTGAGGGTATTCATGGTGAGTTTCTATTATGATGTGATGACATATATATGGAATATGCTTACGAATTATGTTTTCACTGTACTTTTCATGATGATTCTCAAACTTGATAAAATGCATGCTCTTTAACTAAATTGTCCCTTTTTAGCATATTTTCATGGTTTTGTGCATTGCTACCATACTTAGTGCATATTTGTACTAACCCATATTTCTTCTACATCTTTCCACAAAGTGTAAGTTCCGACGTTTGAGGCGATTCCTTCACTCTTGTTCAAGCTTGGATTGACTATTCTCCAAAGCTTGTGGTAGGTCCTCATGGATCCGAGGACAAGTGCTATATTGTTGTTTCATTTTCCTTCATTGTACTAGATATTTTCACATTTCTCATTGTAAGGGTTGTGACCCTATTTTGAGACCTCGATTGTAGTAGATGGCTAAATGAGACTATGTCTAGACTTCCGCCTTACATTGATAAAAAATTTCTTTAAGACTTAAAAATGTGTTTATATTCTTTATTATTCTTTACTTATGTGATGATGATATGCTAAGTGGCTTACTTAGAGCCTTTTGGGGTCCCATGTGTCATGTTACCCTTGGGTCATAACAATATATTCTCATAATCATAAAATCAATTCATGATTCCTGGCAATCATCCTTCATCTATCTCATTTACAACTAGTGTGATCAATAATGCAACATTCGCTTACATACACATATTACAAAGAAGCAAGAACAAACATATATCACACAATAATGAAATCACACCATCACCTTCCTCGAAACAAACTTGAATACCCTAAGAAACTTGATTCTTCCCTTTCCGGATTAGTTCCGCTTGTTCTTGGTCTACAAACAATTAATATAATACGGGAATCAATAATCAATAACTAATTACCCAAATTACCAACAATTCTATGAACCCTAGGTCAAACCCATGATCCCCATACCCAGATTAGGGATTTTCCACCATAATTTCCAAATCCAAACTCTCCCCTATCGCTAATTACCCATTAGATTACGTTCTATGGATCGAAAAATGGATTCGGGGAGTTAAACCTTACCTTTATCCTCAAGAATGGTGAAGAACGGACCAAAAAACACCTGGGGTCGTCTCCTAGTTCTTAAAGTCGAAAATTGCAGAATAAAACGATTTTGAAGTTTATTTCCGACTTAAATCGTGACTGTCCCGCTATGGCAGCCCCCCAGCCCGCCACAGTGGTCCTGCCCTGGTGGGAATAAACTCACATTATCGGCTTGCACGGAACTCACCTTCAACCAACAACACTCAGAAACTACCCGTTCAAGCTAAGATCAATTTTGAGAGTTCTACTCGTCCGAATTCAATTTCGTAAAGTCATACGGGTTCCTTAATGTCTTAGCTATCGACTCGTATAATCAAATTCCTAATTGGATCAACCAATTGTTAACATATTTTCCTAGAACTTACTGACTCCAATTTCGTCCAAATCTAGACTAGGTTGGAAAATTCCAAGTTACTACGAAAAAGTTTTTCAGCCCAAAAAATTTTCTCCGTTAGCTTTTCTATAACGACGGGAACCGATCGTTACATAGATACCAATTTATCGATCACTCGTCCCCGAGTGACAAACTTAGGAAAAATAAGATAAAGAAAGAATGGAGTAGTACCTGAATCGACGAACAACTAGGGATACTTGTCTCGCATGTCCTTCTCGGTTTCCCAAGTAGCTTCCTTAACTGGATGTTGCTTCCATTGAAGTTTTACAGACTTAATCTCCTTGGTCCTCAGCTTATGCACATCATGATAAGGAATTTCAACCGGTTCCTCCTCTTATTGGATGTCTTTGTCTAACACAATTGAGTCCCATTTAATGATGTAATCACTGTCACCATGATATCTGTTCAACATGGAAACAGAAAATACCAGATGAACTCTAGATATATTAGGATGTAAAGCAAATCTCTAGGCCACTGGCCTTACACATTCAAGAACCTCAAAGGGACCAATGTATCGCGGACTTAGCTTTGCCCTTATTTCCAAATCTCATCACTCATTTCATGGGTGATACCTTAAGAAGAACATTCTAACCAGTCTGAAATGTCATGTCTCTTACCTTATGATCTGCATACTACTTCTGCCTACTCTGGGCTGCTAAAAGTTTAGTTTGAATACTCCTCACCTTATCTTGATCATCCTTTACTAAATCAACCCCAAGGGGTTCACATCTCCAGCCTCAAACCATCCTATGGGTGATCTTCATCCTCTCCCATAAAGTACCTCAAACGGTGCCACATATATGCTGGAGTGATAACTATTATTATAGTAGAACTCACACAAAGGTAAGAAGTTGTCCCAATGCCCTCCAAAATAAATCACACATGACTTCAACATGTCTTCTAATACTTGAATAGTCCGCTTTGACTGTCCATCTATATGTGGATGGAAGGTTGTACTAAAAGTGAGTTGTGTGCCCAATTCATCATGCAATTTACTCCAAAAATTGGATGTGAATTGGGTATCACGGTATGAGATGATAGAGAGGGGCACCCCATGCAACCTCACTATCTCTTTCACATAAGCTTTAGCCAATTGTTTAGCATTATAATCTATTCTTAATGGAATAATATGGGCTGACTTAGTCAATCTGTCAACCACTACCCAAATAGAATCAAAATTCCCCAAAGTCTTGGGAAGACCAACCACGAAATCCATGGCTATCCTTTCCTACTTCCATTCCGGAATTGACATTCTCTGAAGCAAACCAGCAGGCCTTTGATGCTCATATTTTACTTGTTGGCAATATTTACATTTAGCCACCAACTCCGCTATATCCTTCTTCATGCCCGACCACCAATAAATTTGCTTCACATCTCTGTACATCTTAGTCACACCCGGATGAATAGAATATCGCGAACTATGGGATTCTGTCAACAATTTCTGAATCAATTCATTTACTGTAGGAACAAAAATTCTTCCCTTAATACTGAGCACACCTTCCACATTACGAGTTGTCTCTTGAGCCTTACCAATCACAACCTTCTTTCTAAGCTCATTCAAATTTTTGTCCTCAAACTGTCTGGCTTTGATCTCCTCAATGAACATGGCCCTAACCTCAATGCTAGCTAAGACCCCACATATTTCTGAGATGTCCAACTAAGTGGACTTAGAATCCAAGGTTTGGATTTCGCTAGCCAAAGGTCCCTTGGTTACACTCAAGCAAGCTAGACTGCCCATACTCACCGCTTTTCGGCTCAAAGTGTCCGCCACTACATTAGCCTTACCTGGATGGTATTGAATGGTCACATCATTATCCTTGAGTAATTCCATCCACCTTTGTTGTCTGAAATTTAGATCCTTTTGAGTGAACACATCCTGTAAACTACAATGATCGGTAAACACCTCACACTTAACACACCATAAAGGTAATATTGCTATATCTTAAGAGCAAATACTACCGCTACTAAGTCCAAATCATGCGTCGGGTAATTTCTCTCATGCACCTTCAACTATCATGATGCATAAGCTATTACGTTCTTATCCTGCATCAACACAGGACCCAAGCCAGAACGCAAAGCATCACAATAAATAATGAAATCTTTACCTTCCACCGGTAGTGCTAAAATAGGTGCGGTGGTCAAGAGAGTCTTGAGCCTTTGAAAGCTCTCCTCACATTTTTTGGTCCATTCAAAAGGTGCCTACTTTTGCTCAAATTTGTCAAGTGAGTGGTGATAGAAGGAAAGTTCTTCACAAATCGACGATAGTAGCGACCGAGCCCCACAAAACTCCTAACTTCCATCACAGAGATAGGCTGAACCCAATTCTTAACCGCTTCAATCTTTTGGGGATCTACTATTACCCCTTCTTTTGAAACTACATGCCCCAACAATGCAATCGACATCAACCAAAATTCACACTTAGAAAATTTAGCATACAACCTTTGTTTCCCAAGAACACCCAGAAAAATATGAAGATGGTTGGCATGCTCTTCCTCACTATTTGAATAGACCAAGATATCATCAATGAAGACTATAACAAACTAATCAAGAATGGGTTTGAACACCCAATTCATCAAACTAATGAAAGTTGCAGGCGCATTAGTCAAGCCAAAAGACATAACTAGAAAATCATAGTGCCCATAGCGGGTTCTAAACGCTGTCTTAGGCATATCCTCCGCCCTAATTTTCAACTGATGATAACCAGACCTTAGATCAATCTTAGAGTAAACCGATGCACCTTGCAATTGGTCAAAAAGATCATCTATTCGAGGCAATGGGTACTTGTTTCGAATGGTGACCCTATTCAATTGTCGGTAATCTATATACATCCTCATACTACCATCCCTTTTCCTAACAAACAAGATAGGAGCACCCCACGGGGAAGCACTAGGACGAATAAATCCTTTATTAAGAAGTTTTTGAATTTTAGCCTTAAGCTCTCTTAATTTGGCCGGAGCCATGCGATACGAATGGATAAAAAAGGGACGGGTACTAGGTTCCAAATCAATGCAAAAATCTATATCTCTATCCGGAGCCATACCAGACGGATTAGTAGGAAATACTTCTCTAAATTCTGACACCACAGGAATAGACTCAATATATAGAGACTCAACCTGAACATCCCTAATATGAGCCAAAGAAGCTAAACAACCCTTCCCTACCAGTTTACTAGCCCGAATGTAGTATATGATCTTAGCTTGCTTAGGCTTGTACACCCCTTCCCACTCTAATTTTTTCCTGCCCAGAATTTCTAGAGTCACAGACTTGGTATTACAATTAAGCACAACATAATAGGGGATAACCAAGTCATGCCTAAGATTATGTCAAAGTCAGTCAAATCCAAAATCACTAAATCAACTCAAGTCTGAACACCCATAAACAAAATAGGACAAGCATAATAGACATGGGTGACTATGATAGACTCTCCAACCGGGGTAGAAACATGGATGGGGACATCAAGTATATTACAAATCATAGAAAATTTGAAGGCAAATCACACGGATACATAATAATAAGTAGAACCCGGATCAAATAACACATTAGCCATCCGGTCACAAACAAGAATTGTACTTGTGATCACTGCATCAGACGCCTCTGCCTCGCTCTTTCCCGAAAAGGCATAACACTAGGTCCTATCATCTTGACGGGCGACTTCCCTGCCTGGCTGCACTATACCTCTGCCTGCATTACCACTTCCCCTAACTCCACAACCTTTTTGATTTCCTCCTCGCCTACCTTGTGGTTGCCCTCGACCATTATCACAATTTCCCATGGGTACCACTGCTCTAGACTGCTGTTGCGCGCAATCAGACATGCGCGGGTGGGGATTATCTCTCCTCATATGCCCAGGTTCTCCACAATTGTAACAAGTACAATCAAAAGATGGGCTACTTCCCACCGAAGGTGCAACTTCCTAGCTATCGTGAATAAAATTATGAGGTGGAGTTCCCGAGTAATTACTTGTAGAGGCGGGCATAACGGATTGAATTGGCTTGGCTGCAAGTGTTGGCCTTCCTAAACCCTTGGAGTAAGAACCTTGAAAGTTACCCGAGCTCTTGTCCCTCTTAGCCAATGCCTTAGCCTCACTGTCTCACCTCACCCCCTCCACTTTCTTCACAAAGTTTGTTACCTCATTGAAGCTTTTCCCTGCAGAGCTCATATGAACAAATAATACTTGCAACTCAGAATTTAGTCCCTTAATAAATAAACAAATCCTCTCTTCCTCAGTAGTCACCAGTTGAGTAGCATATATAGACAAGACATGGAACTTAGCCTCATAAACAACCACATACATACCAACTTGTTCCAAAGACATGAACTCATCCTTCTTACGATCCCTCAAAGTCCTAGGCACATACTTCTCTAAAAATAGGTCATGAAACTGACTCCAAGTAAGTGGAGGCAAAACTGAAGATCTGAATTCTACATAAGCTCTCTACCACTACTTAGCCTCACCTTGAAGCTGAAAAGTTACAAACTCAATCCCATGTTGATGGACAATTCCCAATTTATGAAGCCTCTCATAACAATCTAGGATGAATTCATATGCATCTTCACTCTTGGAACCATGGAACACAGATGGTTTCAACTTCAAGACTTTGGTCAACATCTCATGTTCATTACCAGTCATAACAGGACCTAACAAAGGATGGAAAAAAATGTCATTACCTACATTCCCTCCCAACTTAGGGACAGTGATAGCAATATAAGGATTGGCTGGAGCTTAAGTTGATTAAATGGAGGGAAGGACTCCAGGACCAACCAACCCTTTCAAGAATAACATGATCTGTTGAGCAAACACTGGGTCTAAGGGAGGAAATCATATAGTCTCAGCCTACACCTCTTTCTCTTGTCCAACCACCTCATCATTCTCAGCCTCTATATTCTCCTCTACCTCTTTGTGATGTGCATGAGGGGCCTCATTACTGGGAGGACCTCCAACCAGTGTTCCATCCCTAGTAGGTTTTGCCCTTCCTCAGCCTCTATCCCTAGACCTTCGTCTACCCCTGCCTCAACCGCGAACTCTCGCTGCATATTCCTCAACTGGAGAATTGACGGGAGCTACGGGCCTGACATCGCTGAACATAGTATTAACAATCTGCGGACAGAAGAGTGAATGAGGTTAGATACTAATTTGAATCGCCAGATACCAATTGGAATCAAGTTATAGCACAAAAGGAGACAAGAGAAGACAGAGAGATTTCCTAAAGTCCTACATCCTCTCGAAGAAAAGTACAGACGTCTCTGTACTGTTTCGAAAGACTCTACTAGACTCATTTTGGTACATCGAGATCAAAGAACCTAGGCTCTGATTCTAACTTTGTCACCGCCCAGACCGTCGTGATTGGCACCCACACTAACCCTCCGGTGGGAGAACCATTACTACAACCCTAACTAGCAACTCAACCAAAAGACTAAGGCATTTAGGTTACGAATACAAGTTAAATACTAAGGAAAGGAATATGGAGTTCCCATAAACTCCAAAATAATAGTCTAACAACTAAACAAATGCAGAAATAAATCCTAGAACCTGAAAGTCAATGTACTAAAACATCTAAAGTTCAACCATAATTCTAAACAAGAAGGGATGCAATCCCAAACTAAACATAAGACTACTAAAGTACAAGTCTAAGTCCGAAATGTGGACACAGACAAAAAAGAGAACTCATGGCAGCCCGAAAGAACTGACTCACCCTTGAATTTGAATGATCAATGATCTTCTGAGCGAGGTTTGTCAATAGCCGCCAGAAGATGCCCTTTACTCCACAAAGAAAGAGCAAGTGCAGTATCAGTACACAACCACAGTGTACTGGTAGGATCACATGGCTATCCCTCTAAGTGCAACATACATAAGCCACTACAACATAATAATAACATGCATATACCGAATATATACAATATAAACAACATTCAAGAACAACGGAGCATTTCACAATTCTCAATTGTACAACTATGTCAAGTCAATGGTCCTCTCATGGAACCCAAACCCAAAGTGTTAGCATACCGGAACGCGGTACCCGATCCAATGATTATGTCAAAACGTGGTAACCAATCCCATAATTATGTCGGAACGTGGCAACCGATCCAAGTTAGTGTGTCGAAACGCAACATCCGATCCATTCAATAAGCCACAATCACAATCATAAGTATATTCTCATAATTAGACAATCAATTCATGATTCCTAGCAATCATCCTTCATCTATCTCATTTACAACTATTGTGATCAATAATGCAACTTTCACATACATACATGTATTACAATGAAGCAAGAACAAACATATATCACACAATCATGAAATCACAACCATCACTTACCTTGAAAAAGCTTGAATCCCCTAAGAAACTTGATTCTTCCCTTTTTGGATTCGTTCCGCTTGTTCGTGGTCTACAAGCATTTAATATAATATGTGAATTAATAATCAGTAACTAATTACCCGAATCACCAACAATTCTATCAACCCTAGGTCACACCCATGATCCCCATACCCAGATTAGGGTTTTTTTCACCATAATTTCTAGATCAAAACCCTCCTCCATTGCTAATTACCCATTAGATTATGTTCTACGGATCGAAAAATGGTTTCGAGGAGTTAAAACCTTACCTTTAACCTCAAGAATGGTGAAAAAGGGTCAAGGAAACACATGGGGTCTTCTCCTAGCTCTCAAAGTCAAAAAGTGCAGAATAAAATGATTTTGGTGTTTATTTCTAACTTAAATCGCGGCTGTCCCGCTATGGTGGCACCCAGCCCTGCACAACGGCCCCGCCCTGGCAGGAATAATCTCGCCTTAGCAGCTTGTACCAAACAAGTGAGTCGATTTAAGAATTTCAAATTCTCATTTACAGCACACCTTCAACCAACGACACTCAAAAACTACCTATTTACGCTAAGATCAATTCTGGGAGTTCTACTCGCCCGAATTCAATTATGTAAGGTCGTACGGATTCCTTAACGTCTTAGCTATCCACTCATGTAATCAAATTCCCAATTGGAACACCCAAATTTCCCTAGACCTTACTGACTCAGATTTTGTCCAAATCTGGACTAGGTTGGGAAATTCCAAATTACTACGAAAAAGTTTTCCGGCCCAAAATTTTTCCCTGGTGGCTTTGCTATAACGATGGGAATCGGTCTTTACATGTATGTTTCTCTTAAATAGATAATTGAATTATGTATTCTGTATATGTCGTGTTTTACTATGTTATGACTGCTTGTTTATGTTTCTTTTACTGGAATAGTCATGTGATCCTACTTGTACACTATTGTTGTGTACTGATACTGCATTTGCTCTTTCTTTGTTGAGTACATGGCATCTTCAGGCAGCTACTGACATACCTCATTTAGGAGATCACTGATCGGGATCGAATTGAAGGGTGAGCCAGTTCTTCCATGCTGCCATGAGTTCTTTTTTTATTTAGTCCATTTTCTTCGGACTTAGACTAGTACTTTAGACATTCGTGTGTTTAGTTTTGGGGTTTTACCCCTTGTTCTTAGATTTAACATTAGTAGAATTTTGGTACATTGACTTTCAGGTTCTAGACGTTGTTTTTCGTAATTGTTTTGGTAATTTTTTTATCAGACTTTCGGAGTTTATGGGGACTCCATTCTCCTTTAAACATTTAAACCTGATTCTGTATCTTTAAATTCTTAGATTTTTGTTAAGTTGTTTGGTTGGGTTGTAGTAATAGTTCTCCCACCGAAGGGTTAGGTTGGGTGATGATATACCGTGAGTTTATAGTATTTTTGATACATTTCACTTAAGATTTGTGTGTGTATAGGGCCATATTGTATTAGAAAAAATGTGTTTTGTATCGTGTTTGCACGAAATAAGCTTGGTTTGCGGTTGAATGAGATGACAACTGAAAATAAGCAGAAGTAGCCACCCACGGAGTGACTACGGACCGTAGGTCCTCTGACGGTCCATCGATGGGAGGCGTAGATAGCAGCATCAGTGAATTCTGACCAAGTGTGGAACTACGATGCAATCCACGTACCGTAGGTAGATCCACGGTCCATCTTGCAAGTCTGTAAATGCTGATCAGAGAATGAAGGTTCCAATCTCTGCTGAATTCCAAGTGTTGACCAATGGAGGGGACCTACGGATCGTAGGTCGACCCACGGTTCGTAGGTCGAGTCATCGATCAAAACCGAGTCCCAAAAGTTTATTTCCTTATTTTATTTCCTTTTTGTTTAGGAAATGTTTTTCTATAAATAGGGTATGTAAACCTCGTTTTTGGAGGTTGGACTTTATTGTTTACTTTTAGTTCTTGGTATTTTCTTTGGGAATTAACTTGCAAAACTTTGGCAACTTGATTTCCGGATTTTGGTTTTGTAAGATTTTCTCTTTGCAGTTCAATTGGAGATTTCAGATTTCTTCTACTTTAATCATAAGTTCATGAATTCTTTTTACCAAAATATGAATTGTGTTCTTACAAGCATGAGTAACTAAATCCAAAACTAGGATTGTGGGAACAATCAACAATTAAAAATGTATGAATAATAATTAAGTAATTCTTGAATAGTATTTATGCATGTATTGGTAATTCTTTCGCTTAGAAGTCTTTTTAACGAGTGCACGCGTTAGAACTTGCCTTGTTGCTACTTGCCAGACCAAAGAGGTAGTTAATAAGAAAAGAATTATCAACAAAGATTTAGTGTGGTACTCTCTAATAGTCTAATGTCAATTGGTTCGAGGGTGAAAACTAAGCCATACATTGATGTGCTGTCTAATCTGAGGTAAATGTAAGGGTTAGTAAAGTATACATACGTAGCTGGACTAAGGTGGGTGGTGAAATTCCTTATTTGGAGAACCAATCACTTAGGTTTATCTAAATTACCAACTTTGCATGTAAA
This sequence comes from Solanum acaule, assembly GCA_036250505.1. Classification (NCBI taxonomy): domain Eukaryota; kingdom Viridiplantae; phylum Streptophyta; class Magnoliopsida; order Solanales; family Solanaceae; genus Solanum; species Solanum acaule. Next base: position 63,721 of record JAJOOR010004066.1, on the reverse strand, counting down.
ACACTAGGAAATGATTACAATTATTAAGATTACCGCGTTAAGAGCTTATGCGGAACACATACACCCTAGTTTCTCTGTCATATTGATAACTCGAAGTTTGAATCTTACTCATTTGTTACTTAAACAACAATAAATTATTTGCTCACAAAAAACCCCTCATTTAATTACTTGTCTCAGAAATAGTTTGACTAAACAGATATAATCATAGGTTAAGTTTAAGTCTGAACCATATTCCTCATGGGATCGACCCCAACCTACAATTTGGATTCTTTATTTGATGACGACTGCTTATACTACTTTAGGGAAGTGTAATTTGAGCGTATCAAATTTTGGCACCGTTGTTGGGGAATAAGTCTTTTGGATTAAGTTTAACTACATTATTGAACTTTAGTCAATTATTTCTTAATATTACGTTTTCCTTTGTTTTTGTTTTCTATAGGTTATTGCTCTAGTGTATGCTAAGTACACGAAGTCGAGGCGAATGATTGACCCCATACGACCTTGAACTAAGCAAGACTTTGAGAAAAATGACAAATCAAGGGCGCAATAATAATCAAGTTATAGATGAGCATGAGAATGGAGTGAATAATGAGAATACTCAGGTTCCTAGTGGTAATCTACTCGGAGATGCATTGAGGGTGCAGAATCCGCCAGAACCAAGGTTGCCTGATAACTACCTGATTGACTTCAATACAGTTGAATCTAAAGGATCTATTGTTCTCTCTCCTCTACCTCTAGGTGATACATTTGTGGTGACTAGCAGTCTGATGCAGATGCTTACAGCAAGGGGGTTATTTTTTTTGTATGGCATCGGAAGATGCAAATGCTTACGGTGTGGGTCGTGACAAAGCTTGTTTCAGAGCCCTAGGTTTGTTGATCTTGGTGTACCAAAATGAGTCTAGTAGAGTATTGCGAAACGGTACGAAGATGTTTGTACTATTCTCTGAGAGGCTATAGGAATTTAGGAAATATCTCTGTTTTCTCTTGTCTCTTTTAGTGTTATAACTTGATTCCAATTAGTTTCTGGTGATCAAAATTGATATCTAATCTCCTTCATTCTTCTATCCGTAGATGGTTAACACTAGATTCAACGATGTCAGGCCTGCAACTCTCGTCAAAGAGCCAGCTGAGGAGTCCACATCCATAGGCCGTGGTCGAGGCAGGGGTAGGGGAAGAGCAAAGGGAAGCGGCAGATGGGTAGTGGCACCCGCTAGGAGTAGAGCCCCAGCTGAGAATGTTCCAAGGGAAGAGTCCCCTCCTGCACCGCAAGAAGAGGTAGAAGAGAATGTGGAGATTGAGGACGAGGGGTATGTTGGACAGGAAAAGGATGAACTAGCTAGGAATACTGGCATTCCTCCCTTAGAACCAGTGTTAGCTCAACAGATCATGTCTTTCCTGAATGGGTTCATCGGCCCTAGATTCCTTCCCGCAGTGCAAGCTGCTCAATCTCCAATAAACTACCCCGTTAATGCTACTATTCCCAGGGTAAATGGAACGTTACGCACTGGTGCCTTTTTCCATCCTTTGATAGGTCCGTAATGATTGGTAATGAGCATGAAATGCTGACTATGTTTTTGAAATTGAAGTCGCCTGTGTTTCATGGTTCTGAGAGTGAGGACGCCTATGAGTTCATCTTGGATTGTTATGAGAGGCTTCATAAGTTGGGTATTGTACATCAGCATAGGGTAGAGTTTGTGACCTTTCAACTTCAAGGTGAGGCTACACAGTGGTGGAGGGCCTATGCGGGATGCAAATCATCTGTTTCCCCCCTACTTAGTTGGACGCAGTTCCATGGTCTGTTTCTGGAAAAGTATGAGCCTCGGACATTGAGGGATCGCAAGAAAGATGAGTTCATGGCGTTGGAGCAGGGTGGAAGATCTGTAGCTACTTATGAAGCTAAGTTCCATGTTTTGTATAGATATGCTACACAATTAGTGACTACTGAAGAGGAGAGGATTCTTCTATTCGTCAAGGGACTGAACTCCGAGTTACAGGTATTGTCTATTCACATTACCTCTGTAGGAAAAAGTTTTAATGAGGTGACAGATTTTGTGAATAAAGTGGAAGGAGTTAGACGCAATGGACTGGCTAAGGCTTTGGCTAAGAAAGCCAAGAGTACATGTAACATTCAAGGTTCATACTAAGAGGTCGTAAAACTAAGACTACTAAATTGATAGCCGATGGTATTGGGTTGACATGGGTTCAACTCGAGAGAGTGAATCCTACTCCTTCTCCCACATGTTGAGCTCCAGAGAATGAATGAGGCTGTGCTTAAAGCGGAAACTCGGTGTTCGAGAGAAATTGAGTTATTCGGGGTAAGTTGCTCAAGAGAGAATTTACCCCCAATATAGTCTAGCCTAGTCACAAATACTCAATAATTTACTATCAAAAGCATGTACCCGACATTTTAGTTTATCCCGTATTCCTATCAGATCCCAAGAATCCCGTCTTTCTATCTCGTTTTCTTATCTTTTTGCTGTTTTTTAGTTGTTACTTGTCTACAAACCCCCATTGATAATTGACGCTTGCATCAGCCCCTTTAGATTTAGTATGTTTATATTCGATAATGTTTATAGCTATGACTAATTAGAAATAAATTTTATTTTTCTATTAATTCTCAAAACCACTCCCTTGGGACTCGACCCCAGCCCTTGGTTGGGTTACTTTACTATTGTACGATTCTAGACACTCGAATTCGAAGTTGTATCTTGATTACGCAAACATCACTTGTTTGTTAAGAAAAAAATGGTAGGATGAGGATGTGCATAGACTATCGATAATTTAATAGGGTCACCATTCGGAATAAGTATCCACTACCTCGGATAGAATATCTTTTTCACCAGTTGTAGGGTGCATAATTTTTCTGTAAAATTGATCTAAGTTCTAGTTACCATCAACTAAAGGTTAGGCCTGAGTATGTACCAAAAATGACAGTCAGGACCCGCTATGGGCACTATGAATTTCTAGTGATGTCATTTTGTTTAACAAATGCACCTGCAACTTTCATGAGTTTGATGAACGAAGTGTTCAAACCATTTTAGGATTCGTTTGTGATTGTCTTCACTAATGACATTCTAGTGTATTCAAAGAGTAAGAAAGAGCATGCCGACCACCTTTGCATTCTTTCGGGTGTCCTTGAGAAGCAAAAGTTGTATGCCAAATTTTCCAAGTGTGAGTTCTGGTTGGATTCCGTTGCCTTTTTGGTGCATGTAGTTTCAAGGGAAGGGGTAATGGTAGATCCCCAAATTATTAAAGCAGTCAGGAATTGGGTCTGACCTAATTTTCTGACTGAAATTAGGAGTTTTGTGGGGCTCACTAGCTACTATCATCGATTTGTGAAGAACTTTGCTTCCATTGCCACACATTTGATAATACTGACTAAAAAGGAGGTGCCTTTCGAATGGACTGAAAAATGTGAAGAGAGCTTTCAAAGGCTCAAGACTCTCTTGACCAAATCACATATTCTTACACTACCAATGGAAGGTAAAGATTTTATTGTTTATTGTGATACTTCACATTCGAGTTTGGATGATGTGTTGATGCAGGATAAGAATGTCATAACTTATCCATCGCAGTAGTTGAAAGTACATGAGAGGAACTACCTGACGTATGATTTGGAGTTGGCAGCGAAAGTGTTTGCCCTTAAGATATGGCGGCATTGTGTCAAGTGTGAGGTGTTTACTGACCACCGTAGCCTACAACATGTATTCACTCAAAATGACCTAAATCTGAGACAGTGAAGGTGGATGGAGTTACTCAAGGATTATTATGTGACCATCCAGTATCATTCGGGTAAGGCTAACGTGGTGGCAGACGCATTAAACCGGAAGACGGTGAGTATGGGTAGTCTAGCTTACTTGGGCGTATCTAAGCGACCTTTGTCCAAGTAGATTCAAACCATTAAGTCTAATTTTATGCAGTTGGGCATATCAGAGAAAGGTAGGGTGTTAGCTAGCATTGAGGTTAGACCCACATTCATTGAGGAGATTAGGCCAAACAGTTTGATGATGAGAATTTGAATGAGCTTAAGAAGAAAATGCCTAGTAAGGCACAAGATATGGTTCTTGATGCGGAAGGTGTGCTTAGTTTTAAGGGGAAAATTTGTGTTCCCCGAGTAGATGACTTGATTCAGAAAATGTTGATAAAATCCCATGGTTCGCGGTATTCCATTCATCCGGGTGTGAACAAGATGTACTGAGATTTGAAGCGGCTTTATTGGTGGCCTGGCATGAAGAAGGACATAGTCGAGTTTGTGGCTAAGTGCCAAAACTACCAGCAAGTAAATATGAGCATCAATGGCCTGCAGGGTTGCTTCAGAGAATGCCGATTCCGGAATGGAAGTGGGAAAGGCTAGCTATGGATTTTGTGGTTGGTCTCCCCAAGTCTTTGGGGAAGTTTGATTCTATTTGGGAAGTAGTTGACAGATTGACTAAGTCAGCCCATTTTATTCTAGTCTTAATAGATTATAATGCTCAGTAGTTGCTAAGGTTTATATGAAAGAGATAGTGAGGCTGCACAGGGTGCTTCTTTCTATCATCTTAGACCGTCGTACGCAATTCACATCCAAGTTTTGGAGGAAATTTCACGATGATTTGGGTACTCAACTCACTGTTATCACAGCTTCCCAACCACAAACGGATGGCTAGTCAAAGAGAACAATCCAAGTGTTAGAGGATATGTTGAGAGCACGTGTGATTGAATTTGGAGGGCATTGGGATAAATTATTACCATTGTGTGAGTTCTCATATAATAACAGTTACCTCTCCAACATTGACATGGCACCGTTTGAGGCACTTTATGGGAGGGGATGTAGATCACCCATAGGGTGGTTTGAGGCTGGAGATGTGAAACCTTTTGGGGGTAGATTTGGTGAAGGATTCTCAATATAAGGTCAGAAGTATCCAAGCTAAGCTTCAAGCAGCTCAGAATCGACAGAAAAAGTATGCGGATCGTAAGGTAAGGGATATGGCATTTCAGGATGGTGAACAAGTTCTTCTAAACGTATCACCCATAAAGGGGGTGATGAGATTCGATAAGAAAGACAAGCTTAGTCCTCGATAGATTGGTCCATTTGAGGATTTTAACTGCGTAGGGCCAGTGGTCTTATAGATTGGCTTTACCATCTAGAATTTTTGGTGTCCATCTAGTGTTCCATATGTACATGTTGAAGAAGTATCATGGCGACGGTGTTTACATCATAAAGTGGGACTAAGTGTTGTTAGACATAGACCTTCAGTATGAGGAGGAACCGATTGCAATTCTTGATCGTGATGTCTGGAAGATGAGGACCAAAGAGATTAAGTCTGTGAAGGTTCAATGGAAGAATCGTCCAGTTGAGGACGCTACTTGGGAAACCGAGAAGGACATGCGAGACAAGTATCCTCAGTTGTTCAACGATTGAGGTACTACTCTATTCTTTCTTTATTCAGTTCTTCCTAGTGTATCACTCGGGGACGAGTGATGGGTAAAATGGTATCTATTGTAACGACTAGTCTCATCATTATAGAAAAGCCAATGGAGAAGGAATTGGGACCAGAAAACTTTTGAGCAGTGACTTGGAAAATCGTAGCCTAGTCCAGATTTGGATGAAATATGAGTCAGGTGAGGTCCAGGGATATATGGTAATGAATGGTGCATCTAAATATGAATTTGATCACATGAGTAAATAGCTAAGACTTTAAGGAACCCGTACGACTTTACGAATTTGAATTCAGGTGTGTAGAACTCCGTAAACTAACCTTGGCATGAAAGGGTAGTTTTTGAACGTCAAGGGTTGAAGGTGTGCTGTGAAATGGGGACTTGGAACTTAAATTCTGAGGTTCTGTCTCTATGTAAGCCGCCAGGGTGGGATTAATTCCGCTAGCGCGGGGCTGCTGTGGTGGAATGGGGTCCACTGTAGCGGACCAGTCGCGACTTAAGTAATGGAAAAACCCCAATTTCGTTATTTTTCTACAAACTTCGTTATTAAGCGTTAGGAGATGACCCATGCCGATTTCTTGAAAGGTTTCCACGACTTTTGGTGCTAAAGGTAAGGATTTTACTCCCCTATTCCTTTTTTCGATCCGTAGAACTTAAATTCATGGGTAATTATCGTTGGGGAGGGTTTTGGCATGAAGTTGATGGTGGGAAAAAACCCTAGCTGCACCTTAGGATCATGGGCTGGATCTTGGGTTATTGGGTTTGTTATATTCCTGATCAGTAGAGCTTAATTTATTGATCCTTGAGTTATTTGTATGTTTGTAGACCAAGAACAAGCGGAAAGAATCCGTAAAGGGAAAGTTCAAGTGCCTTAGGGTCATTCAAGCTTGATTTCGAGGTAAGTGATGGTTTGATTTCATGTTTGTGTGATATATGCTAGTTGATTGCTTCATTGCAATGCATGCATGTATGTTTATAAGTCACTATTGATCAAACCTAATAAAATGAGTACGAATGAACAATTGTATGCCATGAATCAACACTTGATTGTATGATTATGAGTATGTACATTATGTGTGGGAATGTGATTGTGGTTGTGTTGATTGGATCGGGTGTCACGTTTCGACACATACATTGGATCAAGTGTCACGTTCCGACACACTAATTGGATCATGTGTCATCTTTAGACACACTAATTGGATCATGTGTCATCTTTAGACACACTAACTGGATCGGGTGTCACGTTTCGACACACTAATAGTTTGGGTGTGTGTTCCATGAGAGGACCATTGTGATTATTACATCCATGTGTATTGATGTTGATATTGAGAACCGTATGTTGCTCTTGAATTGATAACTGAATTATGTATTCTTTATATGTTGTGTTTACTATGTTGTGACTGCTTGTATATGTTTCACTTATTGGAATAGTCGCGTGATCCTACCAGTACACTGTGGTTGTGTACTAATACTACACTTTCTCTTTCTTTGTTGAGTACATGGCATCTTCAGGTGGCTACTGAGAGACCTTATTTAGGAGAACACTGATCAGGACCGAATCCAAGGGTGAGCCAGTTCTTCGAGGCTGCCATGAGCTGTCATTTTGTTTAGTCCATTTTCTTCAAACTTAGACTAGTACTTTAGACATTCACTTTTTTAGTTTCGAGGTTGTACTCCTTGTTCTTAGACTTGACGTTAGTAGAGTTTTGGTACATTGACTTTCAGGTTCTAGGAGTTGTTTTCCGTAATTGTTTTGTTTGACATTCGGAGTTTATGGGGACTCCATTTTCCTTTAGACATTTAAACCTGCTTCTGTATTTTTAAATGCTTAGATTTTTGTTAAGTTGTTTGGTTGGGTTGTAGTAATGGTTCTCCCACTGGAGGGTTAGTGTGGGTGCTAATCACTACGGTCTGGGTCGTGGCATTATTGAACGTTTTTTCGATTACTAGGCAACAAAAAAAATCTTCAATCGATGGGGATTACTATCATTATTGTGGGAATAACAACTCCAAATGACAATGAATTATCGCAAAGAATTTATGGAAGTTTGGCTTGATGAATGCCATGAGAAGCCATTAACAAAGGAGATACTTCAGAGCCTTGTTGAGAAAATTTCTAACAAAGTTTAGAAGAAAAACAAAGGATAAAGTTATATTATAGTTCTTATAATAGAAGAAATAATATTATTGAAAAATTATATCACCTTATTACAAGACTATAGTTATACAATATAGTACTTCTTTAGTTATGTACTTGACCTATATATACAAATATTACTTTCAAATTTGGTGAGTGTTAAGATGTACTAGTAGAACAAATACATATATGATTATGATGCTATATATCCATATTATTATGAACAAAAACACTTCTTTTTGTTGGTTTCTCATTCGGAGTGTCATATTTATCCTGAGGTTTGACTAATTTGAAATCATGTTTAATATATCATGCACCTGGTAAGAGCTTTGAATTGTTATATAGGGTATAAAATCAGAATTTGTGGGGTTAAAAATAACATATTTTGTGAATATTTTGAATATCCTTAGAGGAGAAAGTTAAGAGAAATTAGTGTGAGTAATCTTTTTGTAGATTTGGGTTTTGATGGTAGTATAAAATCTTTTGAATTTCAATCCAACGAATTTATATTTATAAAAGAAATAAATGATTTTATTTGAGGTTTCCTTTGCATCATCTAGACCACAAGATTTTTGGCTTAAAAAGATCAATCTTTTCTGCATGCAAACAATAATCTGTGCAGAAAAAGTTAGCTCACAAAACTAGATTTAAGTATTTCAAGAGAGTGAAATTAAAGGTTTAGTTAGGATACAAATACTTTATTTGTGTGTCACCTCATAGAGCTTAACGACACACTTGATGTGAGATTCTTTGTTATTCGAGCTAGCAGAACATTGCAGAGGAGTCAGATTAACTGAAGATGCTGTGGCGGGGTAGGGGCCGCCATAGCGGGCCAGTCGCAAATTAAGTCGAAAATAAATCCCAAAATCATTTTATTCTGCACTTTTCAACTTTGACAGCTAGGAGACGACCCCAAGTGTTTTCTTGACAGTTTTCCACCATTCTTGAGGCTAAAGGTAAGATTTTTATTCCTCGAATCCATTTTTCGATCCGTAAAACTTTAGTTTCTTTGTTAATTATTGATGGGGGAGAATTTTGATCTGCGAATTATGGTAGAAAAAGCCCTAATCTAGGTATGGTGATCAAGGGTTTGACCTAGGGTTGATATTATTGATTATAATCTGGGAATTTGGGTCTTATTTATTGATCCTCACATTATATTGATTCTTTGTAGACCAAGAACAAGCGGAAAGAATCCGAAAAGGGAAGAATCAAGTTTCTTAGGAGATTCAATCTTTGTTCGAGGTAGTAATGGTTGTGATTTCATATTGGTGTGATGTATGTGAGTAATAACTTCCTTATAATGCATGTATGTATGCGAATGTTGCATTATTGATCACACTAATTGTAAATAAGGATAATTGAATAATTGTATGCCATGAATCATGACTTGATTGTATTATTATGAGAATATACATTGTGATTGTGATTGTTTCTTGTTGAATGGATCGGGTGTTACATTTCTACACACTAACTTGGATAGGGTGCCACGTTCCAGCGCATGCATGGGATCGGGTGTTACTTCCGACGCACTAACTTCGATTAGGTACCATGTACCGGTACACTAATAGTTTGGGTTTGGGTTCCAAGAAAGGACCATTACTGACATATTCGTGTATTATTGAGAATGTGGAATTTTATATTGATTTTGAAATGAGGACTAATATTGTATATGTTCGGTATATGCCTGTTTTATAATGTTGTGGTTATTTGAATGTGTTTCACTTATGGGAATATCCGCGTGATCCTACCAGTACACTGTGGTTCTGTACTGATACTGCACTTGCTCTTTCTTTGTTGAGTACAGGGCATCTTCAGGCGGCTATTGACAAACATCACTTAGAAGATCAGTGATCAATCGAATTCAAGGGTGAGCCAGTTCTTCCGGGATGCCATGAGTTCTCTTTCTGTTTATGTCCACATTTTCAGACTTAAACTAGTGCTTTAGATTCCTTGTGTTAGTTTGGGATTGTACCCCATCTTGTTTAGACTTATGGTTCTTGTTGGAGTTTTGGTACATTGACTTTCAGGTTCTAGGCCTTATTTCCACATTTGGTTGTTCGACTTTTGTTGGAGTTTATGGGAACTCCCTATTTTCCTTTTCTCAAACATTTAAATATGCTTTCGTATCTTTAAATGTTTAGTTCTTGGGTTGACTAATTAGTATTAATGGTTCCCCCTCCGGAGGGTTAGTGTGGGTGACAATCACGATGGTCTGGATCGTGACAAAATTGGTATCAAAGCCCTAGGTTTGTTGATCTCGATGTACCAAAATGAGTCTAGTAGAGTCTGGCGGAACACTACAAAGACGTCTGTTCTTTTCTTCGAGAGGCTATAGGAATTTAGGAAATATCTCTGTTTTATTTTTTCTCCTTTCGTGCTATAACTTGATTTCAATTGGTATTTGGTGATCCAAATTGGTATCTAATGTCCTTCACTCTTCTGTCTGCAGATGGTTAACACTAGGTTCAACAGCGTCAGGCCCATAACTCCCGTCAACGTGCCAGCTGAGAAATCCGTAGCGAGAGGTCACAGTCAAGGCAGGGGTAAAGAAAGAGCAAGGGGAAGAGGCCGAGGACTGGTAGCGCCTACTAGGGATGGAGCTCCGGTTGAGAATGATCCCAGAAATAAAAATTCTCCTGCACATCATGAAGGGGTACAGGAGAATGTAGAGGCTGAGAAGGAACTGAATGTTGGACAAAAGGAAGAGGTGCAGCCTGAGACTACACGCATTCCTCCCTTAGATCCAGTGTTAGCTCAATATATTATGTCATTCCTGAAGAGATTGGTTGGTCCTGGAGTGCTTCTCTCTGTTCAAGCAACTCGAGCTCTCGCCAAACCCCCTAGTGCTATCACTGCTCCCAAGGTGGGATGAGTTGTAGGTACTGATGCCTTCTTGAGTCCTTTGTTGGGTCTTGTTATGATGGGTAATGAGCATGAGGTGTTGACTAAGTTCTGGAAATTTAAACCGCCTGTGTTCCATGGTTCTCAGAGTGAGGAAGCCTATGAGTTCATCCTAGATTGTTATGAGAGGCTTCATAAGCTGGGAATTATCCATCAACATGGAGTAGACTTTGTGACCTTCTAACTTCAAGGTGAGGCTAAGCAGTGGTGGAGAGCTTTTGTGGAATGCAGATCTTCAGTTTTACCTCCACTCACTCGGACCCAGTTTCATGCTCTGTTCTTGGAGAACTATATGCCCCGGAACTTGAGAGATCGCAAGAAATATGAGTTCATGGCTTTGGAACATGGTGGTATGTCTGTGGCTGCTTATGAGGCTAAGTTCCATGCTTTGTCAAGATATGCAACGCAATTGGTGACTACTGAGGAAGAGAGGATCCACCGATTTGTGAAGGGACTAAACTCTGAGTTATAGTCATTGTCTGTTCATATGGCCTCTGCGGGAAAATAGCTTCAATGAGGTAACAAATTTTATGAACAAAGTGAAGGGGGTGAGGTGAGACGATAATCCTAAGGCATTGGCTAAGAAGGCCAAGAATTCAGGTAACTTTCAGGGTTCTTACTCCAGAGGTTCAGGGAGGCCGACACTTGCAGCTTGGCCAATTCAGTCCACTATACTTGCTTCTATAGGTAATTACTCGGGAACTCCACCTTAGAATTTGATTCAGGATAGCCAGGGAGCCGCACCTTCGGTGGGCAGCAGGACATCTTTTGATCGCACTTGTTATAACTGTGGAGAACCTAGGCATATGAGGAGAGATTGTCCCCACCCACTCATGTTGGATTCCATGCAACAACAATCTAGAGTAGTGGTATCCACAGGAAATGGTAATAATAGTCGAAGGCATCCAAAAGGTGGGCGAGGAGGAAATCAGCGAGGCCATGTAGGTCGGGGAAATGGTAATGCATGCAGAGGTACAGTTCAACCAAGGAAGGAAGTCGCCTTTCAAGATGACAGGGCTCAGTGTTACACCTTTTCAGGCAAGAACTAAGTAGATTCTTCTGATGCAGTGATCACATGTACTATTTTTGTCTATGACTGGATGGCTAATGTGTTATTTGATTCGGGTTCTACTTATTCCTATGTATGCATGTGATTTTCCTCAGAATTTGATATGATTTGTGATGTACTCGATGCCCCCATCTATGTTTCTACCCCCGTTGGAGAGTCTTTCATAGTAACCCATGTCTATCGTGCTTGTCCTATCTTGTTTATGGGTTTTCAGACTTGGGCTGATTTTGTGATTTTGGACATGACTGACTTTGACATAAACTTAGGCATGGCTTGGTTGTCCTTCTATTATGTTGTGCTTAATTGTAATGCTAAGTGTGGGAATTTAGAAATTCTAGGAAGGGAAAAGTTAGAGTGGGAAAGGGTGTACAAGCCTAAACAAGCTAAGATCATATCCACCATTCGGGCTAGAAAATTGGTGGGGCAGGGTTGTTTGGCTTACTTGGCTCATATTCAGGATGTGGAGGTTGAGTCTCCCTCTGTTGAGTCTATTCCTGTGGTATAAGAATTTAGAGAAGTGTTTCTTATTGATTTGCCTAGTATACCTACGGATAGAGATGTATATTTCTGCATTGATTTGGAACATGGTACCCGCCCCATTTCCATCCCTCCATATCGCATGGCCCCGGTAGAGTTGAGAGAGCTTAAGGCTCAAATCCAAGAACTACTTGATAAGGGTTTCATTCGTCTTAGTGCATCCCCGTGGGGTGCTCTTGTCTTGTTTGTTAAGAAAAAAATGGTAGTATGCGGATGTGTATACATTACCGACAATTGAATAGGGTCACCATTTGAAATAAGTACCCAATGTCTCAAATAGATTATCTTTTCGACTAGTTGCAAGGTGCATCAGTTTTTGGTAAGATTGATCTAATGTCTAGTTACTATCACTTAAAGATTGAGGCGGTTAAAAATTAGGTTTGGCCTAGCTCGGTGACTGAAGTTAGGAGTTTTGTAGGGCTCGCTAGCTACTGTCGTCGGTTTGTGAAAAACTTTGCTTCTATTGCCACACATTTGACAAATTTCACCAAAAAGGAGGTACCTTTTGAATGGATTGAAAAATGCAAAGATATATTTCAAAAGATCAAGACTCTTTTGACTATCGCACCTATTCTAGCACTACTGGTTCAGGGTAATGATTTTATAGTTTATTGTGATGCTTCACATTCAGGTTTGGGTGTTGTGTTGATGCGGGATAAGAATGTCATAGCTTATGCATCACGTCAGTTGAAGGTGCATGAGAAAAATTATCCAACCCATGATTTAGAGTTGGCACTGGTAGTGTTTGCTCTTAAGATCTGACGACTTTATATGTATGGTGTTAAGTGTGAGGTATGTACTGATCATCGTAGTCTACAACATGTTTTCACTCAAAAGGATCTGAATTTGAGACAAAGAATGTGGATGCAATTACTTAAGTATTATGATGTCACCATTTAATACCATTCGGGTAAAGCTAATTTGGTGGTAGATGCACTAAGTCAGAAGGCAGTGAGTATGGGTCGTCTAGCTTGCTTGACTGTATCCAAGCGACCTTTGTCTAGGGAAATTCAGACCTTGGAATCTAAGTTTATGCAGTTGGGCATGTCAGAAAAAGGTGGGGTGTTATCTAGCATTGAAGTAAGGGCCACATTCATTGAGGAGATCAAGGCCAAACAATTTGAGGATGAGAATTTCGAAAGAGCTCAGAAATAAGACAGTGTCTGGCAAAGCACAAGAGACCACTCTTGATGCGGGGGATGTGCTCCATTTTAAAGGAAGAATTTGTGTCCCTCGAATAGATGACTTGATTCAGAAGTTGTTAACAGAATCTCATGGTTCGAGGTATTCCATTCATCTGGGTGTGACCAAGATGTATCGAGATTTGAAGCAACCTTATTGGTGGCCGGGCATAAAGAAATATATAGCTGAATTTATGGCTAAATATCAAAATTGCCAACAAGTAAAATATGAGCATCAAAGGCCTGCAGGTTTGCTTCAGAGAATGTCAATTCCGGAATAGAAGTGGGAAAAGATAGCTATGGATTTCGTGGTTGGTCTTCCCAAGACTTTAGGGAAGTTTGATTCTATTTGGGTAGTGGTTGACAGATTGACTAAGTCAGCCCATTTTATTCTTGTCCGAATAGATTATAATGCTCAAGAATTGGCTAAAGTGTATGTAAAATAGATAGTAAGGCTGCACGGGGTGCCCCTTTCTATCATCTCATACCGTGGTACACAGTTCACATCCAAGTTTTGGAGGAAATTACATGATAAATTGGGCACACCACTCACTTTTAGCAAAACTTTCCATCTATAGACGGACGGGCAGTCAGAGAGGACTATTCAATTGTTAAAGGACATGTTGAGGGCATGCGCGATTGACTTTGGGGGACATTGGGATAAGCTCCTACTATTGTGTGAGTTCTCTTATATCAATAGTTATCACTCCAACATAGATATGGCACTATTTGAAGCACTCTCTGGGAGGGGGTGTATATTACCCATAAGATGGTTCGAGGCTGGAGATGTGAAGTCTTTGGGGGTTGATTTAGTGAAAGATGCTTAAGATAAGGTAAGAAGCATCCAAGCTAAGATTTTAGCGGCCCAGAGTAGACCGAAAAAGTATGTAGACCATAAGGTGAGAGATATGGCATTTCAGACTGGTGAGAAAATTCTTCTTAAAGTTTCACCCATGAAAGGGGTGATGATATTTGGAAAGAAGGGCAAGCTTAGTCCCCATTACATTGGTCCCTTTGAGGTTCTGGACTGTGTAGGGCCAGTGGATTATATATTGGCTTTACCTCCCAACCTATCAGGCATTCATCCGGTATTTCATTTGTCCATGTTGAAGAGATATCATGGTGATGGAGATTACATAATAAAATGGGACTCATGTGTATTAGACAAGGACCTTTAGTATGAGGAGGAACTGATTGAAATTCTTGATCATGATGTCCGAAAGCTGAGGACCAAGAAGATTAAGTCCGTGAAAGTTCAGTGGAAGCATCATCTAGTTAAGGAAGCTACTTGGGAAACCGCAAAGGACATGTGAGACAAGTATCCCCAGTTGTTCGTCGATTCAGGTACTACTCTACTCTAACCTAAGCTCGTTTTCTGCTAGGTTGTCACTTGGGGACGTGTGATGGGTAATCTGGTATCTATTGTAATGAACTGTTCCAGTCGTTATAGAAAAGCCAACTTGGAAAAAATTTGGGCTGGAAAACTCTTTCCTAGTATCTTGAAATTTCTCAACCTAGTCTAGATTTGGACAAAATCGAAGTCAGTGAGGTGTACGGAAATCTGGTAACAAATAGGAGATCTAATTATGATTTTGATCACACGATTAGATAGCTAACGCGTTAAGGAACCCGTACGACTTTACGGAATTGAATTTGGGCGATTAGAACTCCCGAAACTGATCTTAGAGTGAATGGGTATTTTCTGAGTGTCATGGGATGAATGTGTATTGTGAAATGTGGGTTTGAGACTCTAATTAGGACGTACTATCTCTGTGCAAGCCGCTAGGGCGGGGCTGCTGTGGCAGGTTGGGGGCCACCATAGCGGGCCAATTGCGAATTATGTCCGAAATAAACCCCAAAATCATTTTATTCTGCACGTTACAACTTTGAGAGCTAGGATACAACCCCAGGTGCTTTCTTGATAATTTTCCACCATTCGTGAGGATAAAGGTAAGGTTTTTACTCCCCGAATACATTTTCCGATCTGTAGAACTTAGTTTCTTGGGTAATTATAGATGGGGGAGGGTTTTTATCTGGGAATTATGGTGGAAAAAGCCCTAATCTGGGTATGGGGATCAAGGGTTTGACCTATGGTTGATATTATTGATTATGATCTTGGAATTTGGGTCTTGTTTATTGATCCTCGCATTATATTAATTGATTGTAGACCAAGAACGAGCGGAAGGAATCTAGAAAGGGATGAATCAATATTCTTTGCGGATTCAAGCTTTGTTCGAGGTAGGTGATGGTTGTGCTTTCATATTGGTGTGATGTATGTGAGTAATTACTTCCTTATAATGCATGTATGTATGCGAATATTGCATTATCGATCACACTAATCGTATATGAGGATAATTGAATAATTTAATGCAATGAATCATGACTTGATTGTATGATTATAAGAGAAGTACATTGTGATTGTGATTGTGGCTTGTTGAATGGATTGGTTGTTACGTTTCGACACACTAACTTGGATCGGGGTCCATGTTCTGGCGCATTCATAGATCGGGTACCACGTACCGGTACAATAACAGTTTGGGTTTGGGTTCCATGAGAGGACCATTGACTTGACATATTTGTCTATTATTGAGATAGTGGAATTGTACAATTGATTTTGAAATGATGACTAATACTGTATATGTTAGGTATATGCTTGTTTTAAAATGTTATGGTTATTTGCATGTGTTTCACTTATTGGAATAGTTGTGTGATCCTACCAGTACACTATGTTTGTTTATTGATACTGCGCTTGCCCTTTCTTTGTTGAGTACAGGGCATCTTCAGGCGGCTATTGACAAACCTCGCTTAGAAGTTCAGTGATCAATCGAATTCAAGGGTGAGTGGGTTAGCTAATTAGTATTAATGGTTCTCCTATCCAAGGGTTAGTGTGGGTGTCAATCACGATGGTCTGGATCGTGACAAAGCAGAAGACTTACTCACCAATATGAACTTCAAAAGTGAAGATTTAACTCAAAAGTCTCAGAAAATAAACTAAGAATATTTTAGATATAAAACATTCAATAGACAAAGAAGGCAACTCGAGTCTCAAACATCAACAATGGAAATGAGAAAGACTCATGAACTGTTACTGTCTATCTATCTATGATGCCTCTAATACTATAAGAGATGTTTGTACAAAACCCCCGATCATTCTAACAAAACTAAAATAACATGACAGAAATAACCGAGGGATCCTCCGGAAGCAAGAAGACTCACCAAACCAATATGGAACTCGACTGGATCAATGAAGCGCTCGTTGATGATCCTGGTTACCTGTATCTGCATCATCAAAGATGTAGGCCAAATGATGTCAGTACATGGAATGTACGAGCATGTAAGGGGAAATCTAAAACATGACATAAGCTTAACTGGAACTGAAGACACATACTCACCTCATCTTAACTCAGATGTACTCAAACTAAGAAAGTCTCAACTCAATACAGTATAAAACAACAATAAAAGTGCAGTTTATATAAAGCATTTAAAACAGTAGATAACAACTCAGTGTATTTAAAAATACAAGAAGAACTCAGTTTGTATGTAAAGATACAAAATAACTCTGTTTGGGAGATTGTCTAACCTACAATCATTATGAGGTATGTGGTGATACAACGTCTCATCCATACTGCCAAAACCGTCCTATACCTTTCGGGGTATAGAACTCCTTAATAAAGTGGATCCAATAAGCTATGCTTAAAAATAAATAAGGAATCATCTAAAAAGTATGACCCTTTCTACCCACGTTGGGTACATGATTTATGAGGACTTTGAGTTATCAGAACTCGTCCCCATATCGGTGCTTAATACTACTCCCAAAATATAACTTAGCTCATATGTTTAAAAACATTTCCTTATCCTCAACTTTGAAATTATTACTCAAAAGATTTCTCTATAAAGAGAAAGTACTTAGAACTCCTCATGAACTCCTTTGGAAATCGGTGTTTCCCCTCAATTTATATGTAAAAACATTTACTCTTGGGAATACTTAGTTCCCATATATTCATTTTGAAAAATAAAACTCAACTCTCCTCATCCTTAAACTCAAATACTCAAGTCTTAAAACAAGTTTTAAAAGATTGTAAAAGAATTTTCAAAAAGACTCGAAAGAACTCTTAAGACTTTACTCTTAACTCTTTCCTTGAATTGGAATTATGAGTTCAAGGGTTATGATTCATGTTATGAATGATCTCTCAATGTTTAGATGTAGTTTACAATAGTTAGAACAAAAAAAAGGAGTGAAGGTACACTTTAAAAGAACTCAAACGGAGAGAAGGTTGGAAGGGTAGGGGACCTGGCGACCTTGGCGCACTGAGTGGTGTGGGGCGCCAACCCCTAAACTACTGAAGGTTTTTTGGGGCGTACTGATTGGCGCGGTGTGCTAGGCCCCAACCTACATAGACTTACTTGGGGCGCACTGAGTGGCGCGACCCCTCATCCCTTTTCCCAGAAATTTGACGAATTTTATTGCGTGAATTTCATGTCTAACTCCTCTAGAATCGAATGATTCCCCTCAAACTCTCATGGATTCTTAGACCCAACATAAATAAAACGAAATCCCCTCTAAAATAACTCAAGAATAATACTCAGCCACAAGATCCTCATCGCAAGAACTCAACTAAACCGCATACTTAAAGAATAGATCACAAACTTGAAGAACTCATCAAGAACTCATCAAGAATTCATCAAGAACTCAAATATAATAAATCTTATGGATGAATCAAATATGTAAAGCATGATTGGCGTGTGGGTGAACGAACCGAACACTATGAAAACTTACATACCTCGATTTGGTGAAACAATCCTCGATTCGCAAGAAATCGTGATCATTTTTCCTTTTCTTTTCTTTTATTTTCTCTTTCTGAATTCTCTTCTAAAACCCTAAGCCTAATTTAGGATTTTTAAAATTGACCCAGATCATATTTGACCCCAAAATATTACTAAAAATGTTTTAATCTGATTGGGTAAGGAAAAGACCAAAATACCCCTCATTAATTCGAGTAACTTTTCTTAATTGGATGGGCTAACTTCAAACGAGCATATCTCCCTCATCCGAACTCGAAACTTAGAAAACTCGATGGCATTGGAAAGATGATTCCAAGACATTTCATTTGATATCTTATGAGCCACTTAACTCATCCTATACTGAAAGTTATGGTCATTTGAAGTTGATCCAAAACTCACAACTTGAGCATAACTTGCCAAAATTCTCAATTTAGCTCTTTCTAAAATTAGCTCTTTCTAAGGCGGGATGTTACATTTGATTGGGAAATAAAAGACGCTCTAAGCCTCAAAGTTTTGTTTGTTTGTTTGTTTTTTGTAAAAAAGATATTAATAATTACTTTGGTCAGGTCATCGACAACGACTTATTTTGAGTACGTCCATGGGAGAGAGGAGGAGGGGGGGAGGCGGGGGGCTAAAATCAAAATTAGAAAAAAGATTTTGAAAATTTTCAAATGACTCAATATACACGTACAACACACGCACGTGTCAAAAAATTATTATAAAATAAAAAAAAGGTCTACAATAATTAAAGTTGTCAAAAGTCAAATATATTCAAGAAATTTAAATATTTTCTTTCAACTATTCCTCTTTAGAAAGAGGGGAAAAAAAAAACTCCTAAATGCAATAACATCAACTTTATCCAATTGCTCTTTCAAACTTTCCACAACAAATTTGAGCATATTTTATTTAATTCAATTTGCTATTTATTATTAATTTCCAATAGCAAATTTTGGCAAATTTCATTCATGAAAACTTACCATGAGACTCCTATTTAAATTAGCATCAAAACATTTTTATAGTACAATGTGCTTTCTTGCATTCTTCAAGTATAATTACTCAACTCTCTCATTCAATATTACATGTATAATTAGAACTATGTTAAATAATTATGTTATTTTTATTGTAAATTATTTTATAGCTAAAGTACATGAAGAAGACTCTTGAATTGATAGGATATGGGAGAAGGAGTCAATAAGACCTCAGAAAATTATGTACTTTACTTTTAATTTATTTTTCTATCTATGTTATTATTGAATACGCCCTTCATTTGGTGTTTTATATCGCAGAAATAAAATTGTTAGCTACTTTTAGGGGTTTTAAAATATTTTATTAGAGTCCTATGTGACTTGAATTTAGGAGTTAGTTCTTTTATTTATTAGTTGAATTTTTCTGATAAGTTGTAGCATATTTTTCAATTTTTAGTTAGGAAATATATCGATAAATGTATGTCTCTAAAATATTAATAAAATAATTCCCTTTGACAATACTGCAATATTTTCTCTCTCAAAGTCTATGATCTGTTATTTTCTAAATTTCTTCATTTAAAAAATCAATAATATTATTGAAGACTTATTTGTAATTTTTGCATTTTGTTACTCATTACATGCATGGTTCCATAAAATTTCAGTCATTCTAACATATCTATAAAAATTCACATCCAGAAACTAGTATACAACAAGTTTACATATAAAGGTACTGTTGAAGACTATGAATATCCATTAGATGATAAAGTTAAGAAGTGTACTAAAAAATTATAATGTGTAATCTTTTTGTGGATTTGAGTTTTGATGGTAGTACAAAATCTTTTGAATTTCAATCCACCAGATTCAGATTTATAGAAGAAAAAATGATTTTATTTGAGGTTTCCTTTGCATCATCTAGACAATAAGATTTTTGGCTTGAAAAGATCTATCTTTGCTGCATGTAAACAATAATCTGGGCAATAAAATTAGCTCACAAGATTAGATTCAAGTATTTCAAGAGAGTGGAATTGAAGGCCTAGTAAGGATATAAATACTTTATTTGGAAGATGAATTTGAAATTGTGTCTTAACGACTTGTTTGATGTGATAATCTTTGTTTATGCGAGTTAGAAGAACTTTGCAGAGGAGTTAGATTAGTTGAAGATGATGTCGTTGCCGCCGCCACGAATGTCTCTTAATCTTCCCTCTGATAACTGTTTTAAAAAGTGTTGTTGTCACACTTCTAGATATTTCATTTTATTTTTTAGCTTTTCTTTTAGTTTTGCTTTGTTTTATTTCATTTAAAGGGCTGGATCTGTTTTTAGGCTAGCCTATGTAGAGATTTGATTTGGAAATAAAAGACTCCCTAAGCCTCAAACTTTTTTTTTTTGTAAAAAAGAGTTTAATAATTACTTTGGTCAGGTCGTCAACGTCGACTTATTTTGAGTATGTCCATGGGAAGGAAGAAGGGGGGGGGGGGGGGGGCTAAAATCAAAATTTTAAAAAGGTGTGAAAATATTTTGAACTTGACTTGATATACACATGCAACACACGTATCAAAAAATAATTTATCGTAAAATAAGGTCTTATAATTATTAGAAATGTCAAAACATAATTTATTCAATAAATTTAAATGTTTTGCTTAAATGATGCTTCTTTACAAGGAGGAAAAAGATTGAGTCTTAAATACAATATCATCAAATTTATCTAGGTTATCTTTTCAACTTTCCAATGACAAATTTGAATATATTTGAGATTCGATTTGCTATTATTAATTTTCCAATAGCAAATTTTGAGAAATTTTACTAATGAAAACTTTTCATGAGGCTCTTATTTGTCTTGAGGTTTGACTAACTTGATTTCATGTCAGAAAGTTCATTTTGAAGGATTAAACTTTTTTTCATTCTTAATCAGTGTTTAGTCGTAGTTTTGAGATCCGATTAACCTGGAGAACTAAAATGTTCTTTACAAAATCGGTTCCATATTACGAGCTCCGATTTGAGATTTCAGTACTAGATCTATACTTAATTTTAACTGGTTGAGTGTAGTTTTATATCACGAACTAGACCATCGTGATTGACACCCACACTAACCCTCCGGTGGGAGAACCATTACTACAACCCAACTAAGAAATTTAACCAAAATACCAAGCATTTAAAGCTACAGAAGCAAGTTTAAATAACTAAATAAATAATACGGAGTCCCCATAAACTCTTGAAGTTCAACTAACATCTAACAACTAATGCGGAAATTAACCCCTAGAACCTGAAAGTCATTTTACCAAAACTCTAAAGTTCAACAAGTCTAAGAAAGAGGGGTACAACCCAAACTAAACATAAAACCACTACTAAAGCAATGTCTAAGTCCGAACATAATGGACTAAACAAACAAAACGAAGGATCCATGACAGCCTGAAAGAACTGGCTCACCCTTGAATCAGGACTTAATCAGTTATCTCCTTGTTGAGGTTTGTCCGTAGCCGCCTGAAGATGCCCTATACTCAACAATGAACAAGCAAGTGTAGTATCAGTACACAACCACAGTGTACTGGTAGGATCACACAACTATTATAGCAAGCGAAACATATATAAGTAGTCACAACATAGTAAACATAACATGTATAGAATATATATATGTGTATATATATATATATACACACCGAATATCATTTCTGGAGCAATGTACTATTCCACTTTCTCATTAATCAAGTAAACATGACAATTCAATGGTCCTCGCATGGCCCATACCCAAACTGTTAGTGTGCAGGATCGTGACACCCGATCCCAATTAGTGTGTCGGAACGTGACACCCAATCCAATGCATGTGTCAGAACATGACACTCGATCCAATTTATGTGTCGAAACGTGACACCCGTTCTAATCAACACAACCACAATCACATTGACACTCATAATGTACATACTCATAATCATACAATCAAGTGTTGATTCGTGGCATACAATTGTTCATTCATACTCATTTCATTAGTTTTGATCAATTATGCCTCATTCACCTACATATATGCACACAATGAAGCAATTACCAACATATATTACCCAAACATGAAATCGAACTATCACCTACCACGAACAAGCGGAAGGAATCTGGAAAGAAGATTCAAGAGCCTTGGGGGGATTCAAGCTTGGTTAGAGGTAGGTGATGGTTTGATTTCATGTTTGGGTAATATATGTTGGTAATTGCTTCATTGTAATGCATGCATATATGTGAATAAGGCACTATTGGTCAAACCTACTGAAATGAATATGAATGAACAATTGTATGCCATGAATCAACACTTGATTGTATGATTCTAAGTATGTACATTATGAGTGTGAATGTGATTGTGGTTGTGTTGATTGGATCGGGTGTCACGTTTCAACACATATATTGGATTGGGGGTCACATTCTCACACATACATTAGATTGGGTGTCACGTTCCGACACACTAATTGGGATCGGGTGGCACGATCCAGCACACTAATAGTTTGGGTATGGGTTCCGTGAGAGGACCATTGAATTGTCATGTTTACTTGATTAATGAGAATGTGGAATTGTACATTTCTCCTGAAATGATAACCGATCTATATATATTGTGCATGTTATGTTTACTATGTTGTGACTACTTGTATATGTTTCGCTTATTGGAATAGCCGCGTGATCCTAATAGTACACTATAGTTGTGTATTGATACTGCACTTTGTTCATTTTTTTGTTAAGTACAGGGCATCTTCGAGCGTCTACGAACATACTTCAGCTAGGAGATAACTGATTGAGACCAGATTCATGGGTGAACCAGTCCTTTCAGGCTGCCATGGATTCTTCGTTTTATTTATTTAGTCCATTTTATTCGTACTAGGACATTGCTTTAGTAGTTGTTTTATTTTTGGTTGGGGTTGTACCCCTTTTTCTTAGACTTGTTGATCTTTAATGTTTTGGTACAATGACTTTTAGGTTCTAGGGGCTAATTTCCGCATTAGTTGTTAGATGTTAGTTGAACTTCCAAAGTTTATGGGGACTCCGTATTATTTATTTAGTTATTTGAACCTGCTTCTGTAGCTTTAAATGCTTAGTATTTTGGTTAAATTGCTTAGTTGGGTTGTAATAATGGTTCTCCCACTAAAGGGTTAATATGGGTGCCAATCACGACGGACTGGGCTTTGACAAAGTTGGTATCAGAGCCCTAAGTTCGTTGATCTCGTTGTACCAAAATGAGTCAAGTAGAGTCTTGGGGAATGGTACAGAGACGTATGTACTTTTTTTCGAGAGGCTACAGGACTTTAGGAAAATCTCTTTGTTCTAATATTTTGTGCTATGGATTGATTCCAATTGGTATCTGGTGATCCCAATTGGTATCTAATCTTCTTCCATCTTCTGTCCGCAGATGGTTTACTCTCGCTTCAACGGCATCAGGCCCATAGCTCCCGTCCATGAGCCAAATGAGGAATCCACAACAAGAGGCCATGGTCGAGGTAGAGTTAGAGCAAGAGCAAGAGCAAGGGGTAGAGGCCGAGGAAGGGTAGCACCCGCTAGGGGTGGAGCTCCAGTTTAGAATGCTCCCAAAGATGAGGTTCCTCCCACACATCACGAAGAGGTAGAAAAGAATGTGGAAATCAAAGATGAAGAGGATGTTGGACAGGAAGAGGATGCACCGGCTAGGAATACCGGTATTCCTCCCTTAGACGCAGTGTTAGCTAAGTGAATCATGTCTTTTCTTAAAGGATTGGTTATCCTGGAATCCTTCTAGCAGTGCAAACTACTCAAACTCTGATAAACTACCCCGTTATTGTTACTAGTCCCAGGGGAGATGGATAATTAGACATTGATGAATTTTTCCATCCTTTGTTGGGTCTAGTAATGATTGGTAATGAGCATGAGATGTTGACTATGTTTCTAAAGTTGAAGTCCCATATGTTACATGGTTCTGAGAGCGAGGAAGCTTATGAATTCACCTTGGATTGTTATGACAGGCTGTAAAAGTTAGGTATTGCACACCAGCATGGGGTAGAGTTCGTGACCTTCTAGCTTCAAGGTGAGGCTAAGTAATGGTAGAGGGCCTATGTGGAATGCAGATCGTTAGTTTTACCCCCCACTCACTTGGACACAGTTTCATGCTCTGTTTCTAGAAAAGTATATGCCCCAGACTTTGAGAGTTCGTAAGAAGGATGAGTTCATGGCTTTGGAGCAGGGTGGTATGACTGTAGTTTCTTATGAGGCTAAGTTTCATGCTTTGTCTAGATATGCTACGCAATTGGTGACTACCGAGGAGGAGAGGATTCATCTATTCGTCAAGGGACTAACTTCGAGTTACAAGTATTGTCTGTTCACATGACTTCTGCAAGAAAAGCGTTAATGAGGTGACGGATTTTATGAAGAAAGTGGAAGGAGTTAGGTGTGATTGGCAGGCTAAGAAAGCTAAGAGCACATGTAACTTGTAGGGTTCCTACTCCAGAGGTTCAGGTAGGCTGACACTGGTAGCCCAGCCAATTCAGTCCGCCATCCCCGTTTCTACAGGTAGTTATTCGAGAACTCCACATCAGAATTTTATTCAGGATAGCCAAGGAGCCGGACTTTCGGTGAGCAGCAGGCCATCTTTTGATAACACATTTTTTAATTGTGGAGAACCTGAGCATATGTCACGACCCAAGGGTACACCCTAGGTGCAACACGGTGCACTTGACCCTAAAGGGGTCTCATACAAGACCTTAGCATATCATAACATAAGATAGTAGAAAAGTACAGAAAATTTAAAAACTTTTATCCATACAATCAAAGTCATTTTCATAAAAATGCAAGCGGAAGTCTTTACTACACATTTGTCTCAAACAATCTAATATAACTCTTGAATAAAACTCTTGGGACACTGCCCATATAAAGGTCTAAAAAATAAAGAAATGACATAAAGTGAAGTAATGGTTTTGTCCTCGAAGCTATGAGGACTCACTAAATCTTCCAATTCTTGCTCCTTAGAAATCTAGTCTCCAAATAGAACTCAAGTCTCTGAACCCTACATTTGATTAGAATCTAGGCAAAGTATACGTTAGTACAAAATGTACTAAATATGTTAGCTAGAACATCAACATAATGGTTAGTCAACATAAGACATAAGCATAAGAGGTAATAACATCATCATAGCATAATCTCCAACATAAGCATCATATAGTCATAAATCAACATAAGACATAATTAATGGGCATAGGAGATACATCATGTTCATGGCATGGTCTTTACTTAGACTTTTATACTATTATTCTTCAACCCTTATTTTTTCATATTATAGGGGAACTACCTCTCAAGCCACCTCAAAACATACTTGTGCAATGCATGAATGGCATCCCATAATACCATCCAAGCTAAGTACCCCTTTTTGGTCATTCTTGGGCATAGTCCACATTCATAGTTAAGACTTAGGTTTTTATATCATAAGAGCACTATACTTCTAAGTAACCTCAAAGCACAGTTGTGCAATGCATAGGTGGCATCCCGTAATACCACACACACTAAGCATATCCTTGAAGTCACTATATTCATACTTATCATTTATAGATGTCATTCTTGACCTACTTCATATAGACAAGGAACTATCAACTTAAGTCAACCATGTCATGGAAGGCAACGATAGAAACAATCCAAGCTAATCATACATCACATAAGATAACACTTCATAAGTAGCTTCAAGTCATAATTGTGCCACGTATGAATGGACTCCCATACTACCATTCACACTAAGTACTTCTTTAGGCTATCGTACTCAATGATTACTAGTTATCATTTTAGACTATTAAAGAATAGCACCCTACTAGGCTAGACCAAACTACCATGGAAACACACTATCATGCAAAACCAAGCTATAAAAGGAAGGGTACAAGTATCCCAACCTAGCTACCATGCAAACATACAATAATGTTAATACAAGCTACCCTTAGGAGAGTATAAGCCCTCAATCCTAAGTTATCCCTAGGAGAGTATGGTGTCTCAATCCTAAGCTATCCCTATGAGAGTATAAGTCCTCAATCCTAAGCTACCATGAAGTGGTCTTGGCCTAACCAAGTCATGCTACCATGAAGGCATTCTAATAATGCTAGTTCAAGCTACCTTTAGGAGAGTATAGATCCTCAATCCTAAGCTACGTTGCCTTTACTAATTCAAGCTACCATGAAAAGTATCCCACCAATGATTATGCAAGCTAACCTTAGGAGAGTATGGTTCCTCAATCCCAAGCTACCATGAGCATTCATAACTCATTCTACTTAAGACAAACTATTCATGAAGGGATCATATTTCACAACTTCAAGCTATTCTATTCTAACATGCTTTGATTCATTTTACATGATTAACCTTTCAATCTAGAACTATTCTATATGAGAAGACCTTTCACATTCTACATACATGCATTCATATAGTTCTAGGTAGGTCATGAGGGTGAAAGCTTTTCACAACAACCCTATACCCCAGAATGCTCATTTATTGCAATGCTACCTCTTCACATTAGACTTACTCTACAAGCCCTAGTGATCATCATCTTTGATTTCAAGCCCTACTCTCAAGCTTTACTCAACAATCATCATAATAGTATAGATTACATGACATTTAACAACATTCTTCATTACTAGGTGATTTTAGTCATAATTCATTATGTAAGTCCAATCTCAAGCCTTACTAATCGAGACCCATCATATTCACATTATTCTAGTTCAATTCATGAATAGATGTTTCTAGCCCTAGACAATTACTACTTAAAGCATTAATTTTAAAAGATCAGCTATGAACCTTCAATTTCACCTTTCAGGGCAATAACCCACATAATTCAACTTCATCAATTAGACTAGGGTAACCATGAAAATCACATAAATTCATCATAATATCATAATTCAATGCAAAATCAATCATAATTAGGTATTATCCACTCATATGGAATCATAGCCATCACTACCCACAACATAGGAAGAAACCCTAGCCTAGATTGGGTTTAGCTTCACAATTGGGGGAAAACTAAGGGGCTCTATGCGTGGAAGAACCCATAGATGAATAAGCTAACATACCGTAATTCAAATCCCTAACACAAGCTTTCAACAATGGAATTTTGTTCTTGACCTAAGCTTGAACCTCTTTTTCTTCTTCTTTGAGTTTTCTAGAAAAAGAATTTCTGAAAAGGATGACCTTTGGGAATTATTATGGGTCTTGGAATAAATGACTTAATTGGGTGAGTTTTAGGGTTAAAATGACTTATATAGGGGTCCCTAGGCTTGGGCAAAATGATATAACTTTGAGTTAAAACAATTGGGAAAAGACCCAAGAAGTTCCCTTGCTGAAAACTGTCGAAATGGCATGATGGCGCCTTCACAGATCGTCATCATCACCACGGCCCATCATATGGGTCATGAAGAATTTTTAGCCTGATAGTGCTTCACTATTTCAGGCTTAACTTTATACTCCGAGATCGGAATTGGGAAAACTTGGTGGCGTTGGAAAGAGGACTCAGTGACCTTTAACTATATAGGTCATGGCCCACCTAATTCGTTTTGAGTTAAGAGATATTATCATTTGAAGTTTACCCTACACTCTAAGTCTAATGAAAACCCTTCACTGACGACTTCACAATCTATGTGGGGCTTCACGGACCGTTGTAATGCCCTTGGCCCTTGACCAGTAGCCTAGGTTGCCACCCCTTAACCCCTAAAAGTCTAACTTATAACCACGACCCCTCCCATGGCCCGAGGTGGCCTTCACGAGCCGTCTAGTGGATCGTGGAAACGGTCCCTATTTTGGGCAACCTTCTGAAGCTACTGCGTCACCACCATGAGTGGTCCCACGATCCATGGTGACCTTCAGGAGCCATCTAGGCTCTCCTGGGAGGTAGGCAACCTTCTTTAGCTATTGCCTAGGCATCATGGGCACCACCACGAGCCGTGGTGCCCTTCACGACTCATGTGGGCACTCAAGGAGGGTGCCAAGGCCCAATTCTCTAGTTCATGCCTAGCACTTAGCCCTTAGCTTAGTCTACTAGATTCTGAGGTATTACAACATATGAGGAGAGATTGTCCCCACCCGCGCATATTTGACCCTGTGCAGCAGCAGACTAGAGGAGGGTTCCCACATGCAACGATAATAATGGTAGAGGGAGTCCACAAGGTGGGCAAAAAGGAAATAAGTGAGGCCACGGAGGGCAGGGAAATGGTAATGCAGGTAGAGGAGCAGTGCAGCCAGGGAGGGCAAGTAGGTCACCCGTCAAGATGACAGGGCTCAGTGTTATGCCTTTCTAGGCAAGTGCGAGGTGGAGTCTTCTGACGCAGTGATCACATGTACTATTCTTGTATGTGACCAGATGGCTACTGTTTTGTTAGATCCGGGTTCTACTTATTCATATGTGCCAGTTTAGTTTGCCTTGGGATTTGATATGATTTGTGATAGACTTGATGCCCACACCCATGTTTCTACCCCAGTTGGAGAGTCTGTCATAGTCACTCATGTCTATCGTGCTTATCCTATCTTGTTAATGGGTTTTCAGACTTAGGCTGATTTTGTTATCTTGGATATGACTGATTTTGATATAATCGTAGGCATGACTTGGTTGTCCCCTATTATATTGTGCCTAACTGTAATACTAAGTCTCTGACCTAGAGATCTCGGTAGGGAAAAGTTAGAGTGGGAAGGGGCGTACAAGCCAAAGCCAGCTAAGGTCATATCCTCTATTCAGGCTTGGAGAATGATGGGGTAGGGTTGTTTGTCATATTTGGCCCATATTCAAGATATGGAGGTCGAGTCTCTCTCTATTGAGTCTATTCTTATAGTGTCAGAATTTAGAGAAGTGTTTCCTACCGATTTGCCTGGTATGCCTTCAAATAGAGATATAGATTTCTGCATTGACTTAGAACCTGGTACTCGCCCGATCTCCATTCCTCCTTATCGCATGGCTCTAGCAGAGTTGAGGGAGCTTAAAGCTCAAATTCAGGAACTTCTTGATAAAGGTTTCATCTGTCCTAGTGCGTCCCCGTGGGGTGCCCCTCTCTTATTTTTTAAGAAGAAAGATGGTAGTATGAAGATGTGCATAAACTATAGCCAATTGAATAGGGTCATCATTCGGAACAAGTATACATTGCCTCAGATAGATGATCTTATTAATCAATTGCAGGGGGCATCAGTTTTATCTAAGATTGATCTTTGGTCTGGTTATAATCAGTTAATGATTAGGCCAGAGGATATACCGAAAACAACATTCAGGACACGCTTTGGGCACTACGAGTTTCTAGTGATGTCGTTTGGGTTGACAAATGTGTCTGCATCTTTCATGAGTTTGATGAATGTAATGTTCAATCCATTTTTGGATTTGTTTGTGACTGTTTTTATTGATGACATCTTCGTTTATTCAAAAAGCACGGAAGAGCATGCCGACCATCTTTGCATTGTTTTGGGTGTTCTTGGGAGACAAAAGTTGTATGCTAAATTTTCTAAGTGTGATTTTTTGTTGACTTCGGTTGCCTTTTTAGGGCATGTAGTTTCCAGGGAAGGGCTAATGGTAGATCTCTAAAAGATTAAAGCAGTCAGGAAGTGGATAGGACCTTGTTCTGTGACTAAAATTAGGAGCTTTATGGGGCTTGCCTGCTACTATCGTCAATTTGTGAAGAACTTTGCTTCCATTGCCACACATCTAACAAGGCTGACCAAGAAGGAGGTACCTTTCGAATAGACGGAAAAATATGAGGAGAGCTTTCAAAGGCTCTAGACTCTCTTGACCACAACACCTATTCTTGCACTATCGGTTTAAGTTAAAGATTTCATTGTTTATTGTGATGCTTCACATTCGGGTTTGGATGCTGTGTTGATGCAGGATAAGAATATCATAGCTTATGCATCGCGGCAGTTGAAGGTACATGAGAGGAACTACCCAAGCATGATTTGGAGTTGGCAGTGATAGTATTTGCCCTTAAGATCTAGCAGCATTACCTTTATGGTGTCAAGTGTGAGGTATTTACTGACCACCGTAGCCTAAAACATGTATTCACTCAAAAGGACCTAAATCTGAGATAGCGAAGGTTGATGGAGTTACTCAAGGACTATGATGTTTCCATCCAGTATCATCTGGGGAAGGCTAACGCGGTGGCAGACACATTAAGCCGAAAGGCGGTGAGTATGGGTAGTCTAGCTTGTTTGGGTGTATCCAAGCGACCTTTAGCCAAGGAGATCCTGACTTTGGAGTCTAAGTTCATGCACTTGGGCATCTCAGAGAAAGGTGGGGTGTAAGCTTGCATTGAGGCTAGGCCCACTTTCATTGAGGAGATCAAGGCCAAACAGTTTTAGGATGAGAATTTAAATGAACTCAGAAAGAAGACAATGTCTGGCAAGGCACAATATGTGACTCTTGATGCAAGTGGTGTGTTTAGTTTTAAGGGAAGAGTTTCTGTTCCCCGAGTGTATGACTTAATTCAGAAAATGTTGACAGAATCCCATGGTTCGCGAAATTTCATTCATCTGGGTGTGACCAAGATGTACCGAGATTTGAAACGACTTTATTGGTGGCCTGGCATGAAGAAAGACATAGCGGAGTTTGTGGCTAAGTACCAAAACTGCCAGCAGGTAAACTATGAGCATCAAAGGCCTGCAGGTTTGCTTCAGAGAATGCTAATCCCAGAATGGAAGTGGGAAAGGATAGCTATGAACTTTGTTGTTGGTCTCCCCAAGACTTTGGGAAGTTTGATTCTATTTGGGTAGTGGTTGACAAATTGACTAAGTTGGCCCATTTTATTCTAGTCAGAATAGACTATAATGCTCAGTAGTTGGCTACGGCTTATGTGAAAGAGATAGTGAGGTTGCACGGGGTGCCCCTTATTTTCATCTCAAACCGTGGTACGCATTTCACATCCATATTTTGGAGGAGATTGCATGATAAGTTGGGCTCTCAACTCACCTTTAGCACCGTCTTCCATCCGCAAATGGACGGGCACTCAGAGAGGACTATTCAAGTGCTAGAGGACATGTTGAGGGCATGTGTGATCGACTTTGGAGGACATTGGGATAAGTTCCTACCCTTGTGTGAGTTCTCCTATAATAACAGTTACCACTCTAGAATTGATATGGCACTATTTGAGGCACTTTATGGGAGGGGATGTAGATCACTCATATGATGGTTTGAGGCTGGAGATGTGAAACCTTTGGGGGTTGACTTTGTGAAGGATACTCAGGATAATGTAAGAGGCATCCAAGTTAAGCTCCTAGCAGCCCAAAGTCGACAGAAAAAGTATGTAGACCATAAGGTAAGAGACATGGAATTTCAAACAAGTGAGAAAGTTCTTCTTAAAGTGTCACCCATAAAGGGGGTGATGAGATTCGGCAAGAAGGGCAAGCTTAGTCCTCAGTATATTGGACCCTTTGAAGTTCTTGACTTTGTAGGGCCAGTGGCCTATAGATTGGCTTTACCTCCTAACTTATTTGGAGTTCATCGAGTATTTCATGTGTCCATGTGGAAGAATTATCATGTGGACGGGGATTACATCATAACATGGGACTCAGTTTTGTTAGAGAAAGACCTTCAGTATCAGGAGGAACAGGTGGCAATTCTTGATCGCGACATCCGAAAGCTGAGGACCAAAGGAAATAAAGTCTGTGAAAGTTCATGGAAGCATCGTCCGGTTGAGGAAGCTAATAGAGAAACGGAGAAGAACATGCAAGATAAGTATCCCCAGTTATTCAACTATTCAGGTACTACTCTAGCCTTTCTTTAGCCGGTCTTTCTTAGTTGATCACTTAGGGACGAGTGATGGGTAAATTGGTATCTATTGTAACGACCTGATTCTATTGTTAGGGAAAAGCCAATGGGGAAAGAATTAGGGCCAAAAAATTTTGAGTAGTGACTTGGAAATTCCTAGCCTAGTCCAGATTTAGATGAAATCTGGGTCATGTGAGGTCTAGGGAAATCTGGTAATGAATGAGAGATATAATAATGAATTTGATTACATAAGTGGATAGCCAAGACGTTAAGGAGCCCGTACAACTTTATGGAATTGAATTCGGGTGAGTAGAACTCCCGAAACTTATCTTAGCATTAATATGTAGGTTTTGAATATCATGGGTTGAAGGTGTGTTGTGAAATGTGGGTTTGAAACTCAAATTTCGACATTCTGTCTCTGCGCAAGCCACCATGGCGGGATTTATCTCGCCAAGGCAGGGCCGCTTTGGTGGGATGGGGTCCACCTAATGGCCCAATCCTGGCGGCTTACGCGGAGACAGAACGTCGAATTTAGAGTTTCAAACCCCCATTTCATAACAAACCTTCTACCCATGACATTCAAAAACTACCCGTTCACGCTAAGATCAATTTTGGGAGTTCTACTCATCCAAATTTGATTCCGTAAAGCCCTACGGGCTCCTTAACATCTTGGCTATCCACTCATGTAACCAAATTAATCATTATATCTTTCATTCATTACAAGATTTCCCTAGACCTCACATGACTCAGATTTCGTCCACATTTGGACTAGGCTAGGAATTACCAAGTCACTACTCAAAAGTTTTCTGGCCCCAATTCTTTCTCTATTGGCTTACCCAGGCTCATTCACCATACCATTCGAAAGGCCTGAACTTCCTTTACAATGCCGGTTGTCAGGTGCAAGGGAACGGTAGCGAGCCATACTTTGAGGTTAGATGATTTGACTTCTAGGATAGAGGCTCGGGAGAAGTCCAGGGGTAGTTTCAGTGCACAAGACACTCTGAGGGATTAAATTGATACTTTGAGGGTGGAGGTGGTCCTGTTACAGTCGATAGACATCTCCATTCTTTGGGGTGAGGTTCTTCTTCCTGATGCACCCGAGATGACGAGTAATGTGCCTTTCTCTAGTGTTTCTGAGGTTGTTGTGGACATTGAGACTGTCGCTAAGGATGAAAGTGAGAGGGCTGAGGAGGAGTTATCTGAGAAGACTGATGAGAAGGAGTTGTTAGCTGAAGATCATGGGATTACTGAGACACCGATCGAGCTGCATGGGACCGAGGAGGTCATCCTTCAGGATGCCTTGGAGAGATATCTTCGATAGACTTCAAATGTTAGGTCTAGTGGAGTCACTCCAGACTCTACCATACTTGCTGCTGAGACTGACACTGATGCCCTATTTGAGCCTTCTATGTCACTTCTAGTGATCCTATTTGCATGCATCGATGCCCCTCTTGAGGCTTCTCCACCCGAGACTGCATATGAGAGTGCTCCACAAGCATAGCCTTTCAGGGGACCGTTTCTCTCATCCTCCCGGTACTTTTACTTATTTTTAATTGAGGACACTACATTATATTTTTTACAGGGGTGAGGTCCTTCGTGCCAATATTCCCCTTTTTGTTTGTATTTCTGTTATTTTGAGTTTTGAACAATTGTAGTTGATGGTTATTTATATTAGAGTGCTCTTTTGAGTACATGCGTGTCTTTGTACTTCTATTTCCTTCTCTCTTAATATTGCAACCCCAATGAGTTCAAATCGTGAAAATCTTAAAGTTTTCATTGCTACAAATTTGAGGATCGGTCGTGTTCAATATCGATATCTTGAATAGTACTCATGATGAGCATTGTGTATTGCATTGGTGTTGCGAGAATGAAATTGATGTTGTACACCTTTGAGTGATCTCTTTAAATCTTTTGTTGACTAGCTACGTTTTATTTTGAGCCTTGCAATGAACATCACAAGTATGCTTTTGATCTTTTTGGGATGTGCTTAATGAGTGTATTTCAAAGTGTCATGTGTGGTGAGGTTTTACTTGAAATCATGCTTGTGGAGTCCTAGAAATTGTCTTTTTAGTCCAATTGTGTGAATCTTGGTGAATGTGAGACATGATCTTGGGCAAAATGATTCAATGAGGGAACCAAATTGTCCATAAAGTCTTTGTGACTACCTTGTGAGGGTGTGAATCCATGATGGCACCACTTGAGCCTAACTTATTTGTTGACAACCAAAAGAAGCCTCTTGATTCAAATTATCCCTAACTTCACACCAAAAATCCTTTTAAAGCATTGTGATTTTTAATAGCCAACTTATGAAATCCAAGTGAAGGGAAAAGAAAGAATAATTGAGACTTAACTTTGAAAGTATTACCAAAAAGAAGGGAAAATGTTACAAAAAAAGAAGGTCATCATTATTAAAAATATAGGGCTTGTAATGATGAAAATGCCTTGGAAAAATAATAATGGAAAAGAAAGGTGAATGAAATAAAAGGGAATTCCAAATTAATTGAATGGAAAGTCAAGAGTTGAGTTCTCAAATGAAAAAAATGAAAAGAACTTGACAAGAAGTGATCATGATTGCAACAATTCTTTGAAAATGTATAAGTCACCAATCCAAATTTACCATACCTTAACCATTAGCCCATTAAAAGCCTAAAATACCCTTGAGATCTTGCATGAAATATGTTGTTTGATGATTGGAAAAAATGGGCATAGATGTAGGAAAGAGATTGCACGTGTTTCTCTTTTGAGAGAGTGAGAGTTGCATTGATTCCTATAACTTTTGTTGAATTTCTCTGTGAAAGCATGAAATTGTTCTTGATGTTAGGGCACTTGAATGCATTTGCTGAAACATGTTCTTGCATTAGACAAGAAGCTAAGTTGAGTACTAAGTACAGGATTTGGACTCATGTAGGGATTTATTTTAATAGATTTAGTGTCCTCAAATGCATATTTTGTGCCAATAACAGATGTAAATCCTTGATTTTTAGGTATTTGGATTGAGGAACAAAGCATGGACACTAATGAGCAAAAAGGAGCAAGGCATCTGAAAGAACGAAGAAAAGAAGGCCTAATGATCGCCTAACCTATTGGGCAAGTCGCTGAATAACCATGATCTCGCCTAAAATTCCAGTGTGCCAAGCCTTGAAGGAGAAAATCAAGTCGGCGATAGAAATGAGCAGTCGGTGAGTCGTCAAACAGTTGTGCGATGCAGTGCTAGATCGCCCAAAGTTACATAACTTTAAGATGTTGAAGGCCAAAGCAAAAAGGCGATGGAATTGACAAAATGGTGGATCGGCGATCCTGACTTATTGCGCCGAATGGTCCTTCACATCATATTTTTGGCGACTACAGATACATTTGTAAATTCTTAGTTTGGTATGAGTATTCATAGTATCTAATTTTTCATTATCAACTAGTTTTAGAAGAGAACTGAGAGTATTGAGACAATATTTTTTCTTAGCTTTGAAGAATTGAAGTTTTCCATTTTTGAGAAATTGGAAGTGGGTCTTTGAGATTTTTCAACCTTGACCTTTTTAAAGACGAAATTAATCTTACCCAGTTGATGGAAACAGAATTTGGTAACGATTTCTATCTTTTTATGATGTCTAACTAAATCCCCAATTCTTGGGGTGTGATAATGTGATTATGGGTTGAGTTAGCTGCTGGGTATTGTTAATTGATAGTTTAAATGCTAGTTAAAAGTGATTTCAATTAGTAACTGTGGTTTAATTTAAAGGGTTGTAGTTGCAAATGCAACTCTTCCTTCGTGTTTTTGGCTTGCTCAAGAGAGAGGTTTTTAAACCAAGATTACTGATTTGATGGTCTGTGGGTATTGGGTTGTCATGGGTTCAGCTCGAGAGAGTTAATCCTAAACCCTTTTCCACACATTCAGCTCGAGAGAGTGAAATGACTATAGCATAGGTTGTTCTTAATTGCTGCTTATTGGTGTTCGAGAGAAACCAATTTGATTAGGGGTAAATTGTTCGACATAAAGTTTACCCCCACTAAAGTCTAGCTTATTCATTGATTTATAGCTATTTATTATTAATTGCAATTACCCATTTGCCTACCTTAGCCTATAATCAAATCACATCCTAAGAACTCGTCTCCTTACTTGTTATTTTCGTGTTATTTGCTGTTGTATTTGATAATTACAATGAAAAACCCCTGTTATTTGACATTTGTGTCACCCCAAACTTGAACCATGATTTTATTCGTAAATGTTTTTACCTATGATTGACTTGAGCATATTCATGCTTTTCTATTGATTCTCAAATACATACCACTCTCTGTGGGATTCGACCCCAACTCATTTAGTTGGGTTATATTACTAATTAATGATCGTTGACTCTTAGAATTGAATGAAGAGTGTTTGAAACGTT
This sequence comes from Solanum acaule, assembly GCA_036250505.1. Lineage (NCBI taxonomy): Eukaryota > Viridiplantae > Streptophyta > Magnoliopsida > Solanales > Solanaceae > Solanum > Solanum acaule. The sequence continues at coordinate 27,654 of JAJOOR010004066.1, read as the reverse complement.
ATTAATCAGTGAGCTTGAGCTTGTGTTAAGGATAACTAGTCATCATTTGAAGCTTTTTTATCGTGATTGGGGCAACATGCTATTGAGAGTAGTCTTGCTATGTTCCTTCCATGTTTTCTCTCATTCAGTATGGATTGAAGACACCTTTATTGAGGTTTTTGTGTTCTTGATTTACTTGAGGACAAAGAAATATTTAAGTTGGGGGTGTTGATGACTAGTAGATTTGGAATTATGTGAGGTCCATTTAGCTTAATAATTAGTGTCGTCAATGCCTAATATTGTCCTATTCCGATAGAATGTTGATGATTTGCATCTATGAAGGAAAATGGACAAGGCAAGAACTAATGTTTGAAAGAATGACCAAAAATACAAAAAGAAGTTCAAAAGGAACATTCCTGATCACCGAATAAGAAGAGCAGATTGCCAACTGAGTGCGACCTAATCTAACTTTACAATGCATAACATTTGTGTCTATTTAAGAAGGTCAGCAAACTATAGGAAAGAAGGTGATGCGCCCAGTGTGAATGGAGGTCCTGATGCATATCGCCTTAAGTGACAGTGTACAAAACAAAGATTTTATGCTTGAAAGGCAAACCATAGTGGTGATCGGCAAATCGCCAAACGTTAAAGGGTGACTCAATTGAGTTTTCTAACTGAGGTTCAAACACCTAAATCCTAGAGCATCATAAGGCGAGCAGAAGAGTGAAGGGTAATTTACTGAGTAGGTATAGTGAGCTAGAGTAATCTCTCCGAGTTAGTCCTAAAGTGGATTTTTGGGCCAAATTTCTGGAAAGTATAAATAGCCCAAAGGCTATAATTTTAAGGGAGTTCGAAAAAAGGAGAGTTGTTGAGCTTGAAATATAGTTTAGAAAGTTCTTTTTAGAGAGCCTAAGAACACTTTATCTATGAAGAACACTTTTCTAGGTTTTGGGGGTTTACATTTTGGAGTATGAAATTGATAAAATGAAGTTGAATTCGTAGTGGGTTTATTCGTAATTGCTTGATTTCATGTTACCCATGTCTAATTTCACGGAAGGTATAATTTCTTTACTTTTTGTGATGGGTGACTAAAACCCCAAGATCTTGCGATGCTCGAATGGGGTTGGGCCTTGATTTAATGTAGTGGGTATTGTGCTATGATCTGTTTTGTTGTTGTTCATGAATGAATTTGGTCTAATTACCATAGGGTTAACTCAAGGGTTAAGGTTGCAAACTTAACTCCTACTTCTGATCTCTGGTTAATGCTCCAAAGAGATTGATTGGAGTGTTAATTAGTTCAATACTAGAAATCAAGGTTTGATGTCTGTAGCTTTCTTGAAAGAGAGGTTATGGGTCGGATCTATTAGCCCTATTATTTAAAGAGAGAATAGACTAAGGTTTTGGGTTGTCTAGGATTGTCATTTAGAAGAGAGCGAAACGAAATTATTTGTATAGATGCTTTGAGATTGAAAGATGAATAGCATCAATGAAGATGACTTAGCCTATTCATGAATGTTCATCTCTATAAAGCCGCACAATCACCACTATGTAACATCGATTTTCAATCCCCGCACCCCTAGATTTCTTGTTCACTCTTAATTTCCTCAACTACTTTAGTTTAGTTTTGATAATTGATAAACAAAGATTTATATTAAGTTGGTGGCACCATCAACCAAATTGTTCTTACTATTATAAATGAGCTAATTTAAAGTCCAAATTTCTTGATAAGGAATTCTCCACGATATACAATTCCCTGTGGAATTCAACCCCGTCTCTTCATTGGGTTTTTATTGACTATGATCGCTCACTCTTTTAATTTGTTTTGGAGGGTTATTTGAGTGTCATCAATTAGCAGTAACATTATTCCGTCCCAAAACGAATTTCTACTTCGGCAACAAGAAGCTAAAGTGAGCTTGAGCTTGTGTTCAGACTACCTAGTCATCATTTCAGGCTTTTGGTAATGATTGAGGGTAACATGTTATTGAGAGAAGTTTTTTTGTGCCACTTGCATGTTAGATTTAATTACCTACTGTTGTAAACACCCTTATTGAGCTTTTTGTATTCTTAATTTACTTGAGGATAAGTATAAGTTTAATTTGGGGGTGTTGATGATTTTGTAGAATTTCACTCATTTAAGGTCCATATAGCTCAATAGTTGGTGTGCTCAAGCCTAATATTGTCATATTCTGATTAAATGTTGATGATTTGAAGCTATGAAGGAAATTGGACAAGGATATGATTGATGTTTGAAAGAATGGAAAAAAATGTAAAAAGAAGTGTAAACCATACATTGTGGATCACCTAACAAGAATGGTGGATCACCAATTGAGCACGACCTCGCCTAATATGAAAGTACATAGCACTTGTGTCTATCAAATCATGTCGGCAGACTCCAGTGGAAAGGGTGATGCATTGAATGAGAAATGTGGTCTTTATGAACACACCCAACATAATAGTATGGAAAGAAAAGATTGAATGCTCGAAAGGGGAACCAAGGTGGTACTCAGCAATTCACCGAATGTCAAAGGCTGACTCAATCGAATTGGCCAACTGATGTTCAAAACACCTGAACCCTACATCATCCAAATGCGAGCTTAGGCGCAAAAGGCAATGCGCCGAACGTGTTCGGTGAGCCTGACTAATGTCGCTGAGTCAGTCGCGTAATGGATTTTGGGCCTAATTTTGGAAAAGTATAAATAGCCCAAAGGAGAGAAAAAAAACATAGGCGATTTTGGAGACGATTTGAGATACAAGCCTTGGATACACTTTTTGAAGAGAGGTTTTTAGAACACTTTACCTTTGAAGAACACTTTTCTAGCTTTTGAGGTTTTTACAACTTGTTGTTTATATTTGATAAATTTAAGTTGAATCCAAAATGTGTTTACTTGTAAATGCTTGATTTCAAGTTACCCATAACTGCTTTCATGGAAGGTATAATCTCTTTACTTTTCGTGATGGGTGGCTAAAACCCCAAGGTCTATGGGTGCAAATATGGGGCTGAGTGTTTATTTAATATTGTTGGTATTGTGTTATGCTCAGTTTTGTTACGGTTCATGCATGAATTCAGTCTAATTAGGATGGGTTAAATTATGGATTAAGTTTACAAACTTAACTCCTACTTATGATCTCCAGTTGATGCTCGAAAAAGATTGATTAGAGTGGGTAATTAGTTCGATACTAGGAATTTAGGTTTTATGTTTGTAACTTGCTTGAAAATAGAGGTTATGGGGATCTATTTTCCATGTTTTTGAAAGAGAGAATAGACTTAGTATTTGGTTGTTTAGATTGACATTTATATGAGACCGACAGGAGATTCTATGCATAGATGCTTTGGCATCGAAAGATGATTAGCATCAATGAAGATGGCTTAGCCGATTTATGAATGTTTATTAGTATAGAGCTGCACAATTACCCCTATGTGATATCGATTTCCAATCCCCGCACCCCTATATTGCTTGTTAACTCTTGATTTTGTAAACATTTTAGTTTAATTGCGATACTTGACAACCAAAGCTTTACATTAAATCGGTGGAATCATCCACCTCATTTTTCTTATTGCAAATGAGTAAATTTAAAATTCAAATTACTTGATAGGAATTCTCCATGATATATCATTCTCTGTGGGATTCAACCATGTCTCTTTGTTGGGTTTTTACTGAATACGATCGTTCACTCTTTTGATTGGTTTTGAAGAGTGAATTTAGAATTATCAAAGAGTTGCCCTCAATTCCTTATTTCAATGATCCTTCTCCCTATTCAGACTGGGAGAAGTAGAAATCCTAGGGATAACGAGAGGGGAAGCTACTCCAAGCGGCTTGGCCGCATGTGTAAGTTATTTAGTTAGATTTTTGTGGCCCTATGCTCGAGCAGCCGAGTCAGAACTAATGCCAAATTTTTTTAAACCAGTGGGTGGCCCAGGGCTCGACCTCTAATGAAAGATAAAGGAATATTCAAGGTTTCAGAAGTTGGAACTATGAGTTGACAGTATGAGCCATAGATCACACTATTTTCCGTAGATCAATTGGTAGTTCTCAGAAGTGCTATATTGGGTACATGGCTTATGAACTACGAGTTTGAGGTATGAAACATAGAACTAACTACGAATCGTACAAAGGCTTGTAGTTCTCACAGTTACTTTTTAGTGCTTCACAACTCTAAGGTACAAATACTATCCACATTTTGTAGAAAGATCTATGACTCGTAGATCATCCTTGTCCTATGCATGAATGTGAAAGGGTACACTGGACTTGAAGGGAGTTATTTATGATGGGAAACTACACATCATGGATGAAACTACGGGCCATAGAAGACCTTTGTAGGAATTGACATACCCTAGTGCATTGTTTAAATAAAATTAAGTTCAACAATTTACAATCACAATCAACCTAATAGACCATTTAACATAAACATGTTCACATAATATTAAACATACTCACATACTATCATTTCAAGGGTTATAGTTTGGAAAAATCTGTAAATTAAACACCCTAAGTTATGTGAATTCTTAAAAATCTCATAGAGGAGGGAAAGGGATGTTTACCTAATTGAAATTTGAACAAATTTCGCAGGTATTACAGGTCGAGTCAGATTCTTTTAAGCAAACATATGCCTCACAAAGCTGATATACGAGCCATAGAACATTTTACTGTTCATGGAATTACTTTATGCAGTCAGTCTGAAGTTAGGAAATGTTGAAAACATACCTGAGATCTACCAATACAATCTACAACTAGTGTTTTCCATGGTTCATTGATTGTTATCTCTAAACCAACAACTATTCATGTACTAATATTTCTACGAGCACCATCTATGATCTGTAAAACTGACTACGACTCAGTTATTGGGTTTGTACAACAATATATGTTGGGTGAAATAATTTCTTTAAGCTTTACGAGCAGGATCCATGGGTCGTGGACGGAATCACGATCCGCAATTCATGCTTGTAGGTCCTACTGCATCTTGAATTTTTTTCCAAATTTTTCTGGTATTACCTGCACACTTCATAACCTTTAGACTATCTCCAACCCACCTCTATTTTACTCTCCATTCTCTATATTTGGAGAGTAAAATAGAGAATGGGCACTCCAACCCCTCTTTATTTTAGACTCTATTCTTCATTATTAGAGAGTTGAATAGTAGTTCTCCAAATTTAGAGAACTACTACTCACACTATCTATTCTACTTTTTAAGTATTTTATTATTATTTCTATTATTTTCTAATTAACATATTATTTTGCGTATTATTTCATTAATTTAATATCTAATATTCATAATTCTTTTTAAATGTAATATAATATTTTAAAAGATACATTATTTAATATATACTGTTTTCATCCCGAATTAATAATATTTATTTTTTCTCAAATATTAGTCAGTACTATAATTTGATTTTATTATTAATTATTGAACGTACATTTAGAATTTGGCAATCACATTTTGCAATTATTGCAGGATCATCACATTTTTGGAAAAAGAAAGTGCTACATGATAGAATGACTACATGTATTATATTGTACAACATAATAATTGAGAATGAACGTGATCTTAATACACCAATTTAAGATACCATGGAGACTACAACTCCAACGACATTAATGGTGGTAGATAAAAATCTCCGATTTAGACAATTTTTAGCTAGACATAAAAAAAATTAGAGACACAAATGCCCATTTTGAACTTCTTCATGCATTAGTCGAGCATATATGGGAGCAACGTAATAGTTTTGAAAGTTGAGTCTTTATGTAATGTTTATGTAATTGTATTTCACATTTATTTGAATTTGTCCCTTAATTTGTATATTATATTATATTTTATTGAAATTTATGTTAAATAAAAATTTAGAATAAAGTATAATTTTATATTAAATACAAAATTTGATTTTTTTAAATATCGCATGAAATTATATAAAGTGTTTATCTGGGAAAAAGAAAGAAAGGATTTATATTATGAAATAAGAAAATAAAAATGAAATATAATACAAAACTGAAGAGTAAAATCGAGAATAGGTTGAGTAGGTTGTCTGGAAAAATACAAAACTCTATATTTGGAGAGTAAACTCGAGTATAAGGTTGGAGATGCCCATATGTTTTCCCTCTATTTTCCTCGACTCTAAACTGAAACCAAAACTAAAATAGCCTTTGATATGCTAAGACTATATCTAAAAAAATTACAAAGAATAAAAACAAGATATCTTGAGTTGCCTCCCAAACAATGCTTGATTTTTAACGTTGCGGCACAACGAAGTCTCATTGGTTACTCAAACTTCACCAAGAGCCCATAAATCCACCACCTTGATTCCTTCAGTAGTTCCCATGTAAGTTTTAACTCTTCACCTATTCACTTTCAATCTCATTCCCTCATTGTTTTCCAATTCAAACGTGCCATATGGGAATACTTATACCACTCAGAATTGTCCCATCCACTTTGACCTTAGATTTCTAGGAAACATGCGAATCTCTAAGTTTCATAGGAGGGCCAGATCTTCGGGTGAAAAATCTCATTTTTTAATCTTTTGGTCATGATACATCTTCTTTTTTCTTTGTACAAGGCTTAACTGTCATACATTTTCATTTGAAACTCCTCAAGATCAATTAGATGATTCACCCCCTTATTTGATCTATCTCCCATTCTAGGTTTAGCATTTTGAGTACCAATATAACATTGTGCTATAATTCTACAAGCATATGACAAGACTTCTGAAAAACAAGTATATAAGTAGAAATTCCTATTGGAGTCTTGAATGCAGTTCTATATGCTCATTAGGCGTCATCAAGCTTTCTCAACCAATTCATTCTATTTGAATTTACCGTTCTTGACAGGATTTTCATAATCTCAAGGTTTGAAACATCGACTTGTCCATTAGACTATAGTTGATAAGGAATTGTGACACGATGTGTAACCCCATATTTCTCTAGTAACACTTTGAACAACCTATTACAAAAGTAGGAACCTCCACCACTGATAATTGGCCGCGGTCTACCAAATCTAGAGAAGATATTTCTTTTTAGGAATAATGTGATACTCTTTTCTTCATTTCTAGGAAGCTCTATGGCCTCCACCCATTTAGACACATAGTCGGTAACTACAAGTTTCTACTTCATCAGATTAGAACTCATAAAGAGACCCATAAAGTCAAGGCCCCAAGAATCGATCAGTTCAATTACAAGAAGATAAGTGACTGTGAGTTCATATTTCCTTTAATACCTCATTTTTATAACAATTACAAGATTTGGCGAAATCATGTTCATCTTGGTGGATTATAGGCCAATAGTACCTGCATTGCAAAATTTTATGAGCGGTCCGAATACCACAATAATGACCTCTAACATGAGACAAATGACATACTTCTAATATAATCATTATCTCAACCTCAGGTATGCAGCGAGTGATAATCCCATTTACAAAAACACAAAATAAATATAGTTCATCCCAGGAAAATGTCCTCACATCTAACATAAACTTTCGACGTTAGTGAAAAGACAAAAGCTAGCACATCACTCACCAAATAATTTGCAAAATCTTTGAAGAACATATTCAGATCATGAGACACCGCCAAAACATTCTCATCCGGGAAACTGTCATTTATCTAAACACCGTATGCAGATTTCAGCATTGCATCACCCACTAGTCTGGACAAGTGACCGGCAACTTGATTTTCACTACCTTTTCGGTCCCTAACCTTAAAAAGAAAATTATTGAAACAAAAACACCCAATGAATCACACTTGGCTTAAAATCCTTCTTTTCCATAAGGTACCTCAATGCTTCATGATCAATGTGCACAATGGCTTTTGTGTCGATCAAGTATGATTTGAATTTCTCGAATGCAAAGACCACGACAAGCAATTGTTGTTTAGTCACTATGTAGTTTGTTTGAGCTACATTGAGAGCATTGCTAGCATATTATATTGGATGTAGAATTTTATCATACCTTTTCCCTAGAATTATACCAAGTGCCACCCACAAACATCACACATAACTTCAACCAAATGGGTCCAATCAGGTGAAATAATGATGGGTGCAGAAATCAGGCGTCTTTTTCAATTCTTTTAACGCCATAAGACGAGCCTCATCAAAACAAACTCCATCTTATTCTCAAGTAACTTACACAACGTGTGTACTATTTTTGAGAAATTCTGTATAAATCTTGCGAAAAAAATTACAATGTCCCAGAAAAGTTCTAATACCCTTTATTGAGATAGGTGGGAGAAATATTTTAATCACCTTAATTCAAATTCTATTAACCTCAATACCTTTACTGAAGATTCAGTGACCAAAACCAATACCTTATTTTACCATGAAGTGACACTTCTCCCAATTAAGCATAAGAATTCAGTGACCAAGATGTATACCTTATTTTACCATGAAGTGACACTTCTCCCAATTAAGCATAAGATTGCACTTTTCACACTTTTTTCGTACATCACCTAAATAAGCCAGACAATCATCATAAGTATCACCTACCACCAAAAAAACATCCATAAATACCTGATTCGTGCCCTCAACCATGCCTGATAGAAAAGTCATTGGTGCTTTGATACGTCCAAACTAACACATCAATTAAGAAGTATAAATGTTCAATGTCAATTATAGAACTCAAAAAGTGTTGAGGCCGATCTCACAAGGTATTAAAATAGAAATAAGTCTACTAGTTCTTATGTTTAGTTGCGGTTGATATTCCTGAAAGTTGAGTAAAATAAATTAAATAACGGGTTTGTTTGAATATTCGAGTAACAAATTGTTTTTAGAATTAAATAGTAAGAATGACAAACAGTAGCTTCAAAGTTTGATTATCTATTACAATGGACTAGGATTGTGTTCCCCATGACTATTAGACTACAACTTAGATTTTGGCACAAATAACGATCTCTTGATAAAATGCATATTTGTATAGAAAGTTGTGTACACCTAAAAACTTTTCAGCCATATAAGATGAATGTCACTCTTCTCCTTTCGGTCTTAGAGTGTTTCATGTTCTACCCTTGCATAGTTTTTTAAGAAAACTATCATATCTTGAGCTCAAGTCTTCAAAGCGAGTTGTTAAGTTTATTTCTAGATTTTACTAATCATGTACTTTTCTCTCGTACAAGTAATGAATACATTCAAGTTCTAACGTGTGCACTCGTTAGAAAGCATTCATTATGAAAATAGAAAGGACATATGCCAATAACAATCAAAAGTTACTCACATTTGATTTTAACATTGTGCCCTAGTCATGGTTCCTAAAACCCATGGTGTGGTGTTTACCTACTCATATTCTCAATGAAACAATAGTTAAGCATTAATGAAAGTGTATCAAATAAACTTACAATAATTGAAAACCAATACTTATTGATTAAGAACAGAAAATCAAGATCAAAATATCCAAAAGAGTATTCAAAGTAAGGAAACTATTGTCTCTCATAAGAACTTGTCTCAGCGTATCGATGATAATCGAAAATAAAAACATAGGTAATTAATTAAAGTTTAGAAAAAACTCCTAAAATGAAGTAGGAAAGTGCATCAGTTGGCATCACTCATGAGCAAGCAAAAGGCCCGTGAAGCTTTTCACTGTCTATTAATGTCTCTCGTGGACCAAGACTGCAACAAATCAATACTTCAACTTCAATATTTTTACCACGGGCCACTGCATGGTCTGTTCACAGCTTGACAACCCGTATACGGTCTAGTTTAGTCACAATTAGTGTTCTCTTTCTTCGAGGTTACTTCACGATCATGTTCATGGACAGTACACACGACTCGTTTAGCCACCCATTCACATCTTCTCTACTGCAAGTTTTTCAACATTCTTTTCCAACTACTTTTAATACACTTTCTGTGCACATTAAACAAAAGGAACAACATATCTACATAAACATTCTTGATTTCTTGCACTTATCCTTTTTTTGGGCATAGAATGTGCTATAAAGTCACAACACATCAACACCCTCACTTAGAACCATTGCTTGTCCTCAAGCGATGAAAAAGACCAATATCTGACACTCAACTACATAAGAGAACTATCAAAGATATGCAGTAGCTACTTGAACAAAACTTACACCCGAAATAATCTAACTAATGCAAGGATCTATGGACGACATTTCATTACACACAGTTGATTATGCTTGTACAAGTAACAATCTTTTAGTCAACTTAAACGACTAGCAAATAGAAACATAGTGCCCTCACTACAAAGAAGTCCCTCATATATGATTTTGAATTAAGAATTGGGACTGATAGGTACACTCACTCTCCAAAAGAACTTCTAATAATGCAAATATAAAGACCATAGGCTTGCCCTCACATTCTACACCTCAACTATCAAACAACCAAAATAGGATCACTATAGGACTTTATTTACTTGTAATGTTGGCTCGGGTTATGGAATGATATAGTTAGGCATATGAGTGACTAGATTACTTTGGTTCGCCAAAGTTAATTATTGGCCTACAACTCATGCTTAAGTGGTTCCGACCTTACTTTCTTTATTGCATCCCGACCTCCACATTACTTTCCTTTTTGTTTTTCTTACTCTTTTTTTCTCCATCCTTGTTTATACACCATCAGCTAGAACCATCTTATTCTGTACTTATGTTTGTGCATTTGGAATAAACAAGGATACGTTACTGCTAATCTATTTCTTTTTCATTTAGGTCTTACCCACTCTAAACTTGGGTTTTTGGCCTAAGTAGTGGCAATACGCCATCAAAAAGGGTGACAACAAATTCAGTTTCAAGGCTCAAACAAGGTTCATGATTTCAAATGGTAGGTGTTAGGCTAAAGTGGGCTATATAGAAAAACAACCTATAATCACTTCCTATCCAGTTATTTTACAATCTTACCAATCCTACTTGGGCAAATTCTAGCTTAAAACAACATAGTTAGACATGAAACAAAGAGTTACACACTTATTAGAATTTAGTCAACAAATTCATGTTCTAGTTAGCAATGATCAACACAGATGAATATGAAATGTCTCACAAAGAGCCTAACATTCAACTATCAAATAAAAGTGTGCTTTATCATATTCAACACAAAAACTCAACGTTGCTGCACATACATCGATAGTTTCAATGTACTTGTACATAAACAAACTAATACTTAACTAACCAACACACTACAACTACTAAAGGCAGGTTTCCCATACCCCCTCCAAAAAGAAACTTGCTTTGTCCTTAAAGTACAGAATGAAAGTAGAACGGGTCATACATGCGACGCTCTAGGTGTCTGTAGTTGGAGTGATAGTGGCACCCGCATCAACTAGAGATTTTACTGATGCAGGCCTACTCTTTAGATCACGCCCTTAAATAGTGATAGTAAGGTCATCTAGACTTCCACTAGTCGTGGTCATATGAATGTGACTAGTGGAAGCAGCAGATTGCAATGGCTCACGTTGCCGCTGCATCAATGCTTCTTTCACTCTACTTGATCTCCTAGATTCCTCTCGCTTTCTTAAGTCTTTTGGATGTTGCCTGAGGAGACTCATCTAGGAGGCAAGACTCGTGACTTTTTTTCTTTCCTTTAGCTTTACCCATCTCGGGCCTTGCAATATCACCCTAAATATCATCAACTACTTGTGTTGCTGGAAGCATACTGAATAGATCCATCAGTGGATACGTCGCCAATATGGGGTGAAGTTAAATCGGCTTGTCAGCTAGTTTTTCAATGTCGACCTTCAGAGCAGCAAATTGAACTTGAAAAGACTCACTATCTATAGATCTCAAAGCATTTATTCGGCTAGTGAGATGTATCTCTAGGCCATCAATACGGCTCCTCATTACAACAATCTCTCTTTGGAGCTTATACCTCAACTTATGCTCAACACTTTGTACTTGGCTTTAGACAACCTGTGGTAGTTTTTCAACTATCTGATCAAGTATCGCTCTAGTCTATCAGTGTTTGGCTACAATTTTCTCAAGAAATGCCATGGATATTTTGACAACTTTACATGTGGCTTAAGAGGTCAATGTGCTGAAGACTAGATCCCAGAGTTTCTTGTGATATACCCTCGGTGGACTCACCAATTGCTCCCTCAACCGGTGCTAGATCGATTGGTAGATTTTGTAACATAGCAAATGGTTTTTGTTGGACTTCCCCTTGTTCTATACAGTGAGTTTTCCACATCTTTGATCAAAGTTGTAGATGTGAATTTAGTGGTGTCGATTTGCGGATCAACTAACTTGTCGTCGTGCACCTGAGTGTGCTCATACAATCTCTTTATTAGTCAAGGAAAGGGTAGACCTGCTGTCTCATTTAGAGTAAGATCCCTCATCTTGGTGACAATACGTTGACCCACATTAAGTGCATGTCGAGCCATAATGCAAGCTATTAAATATGCTTGTGCTTGAGAGATGGTGTTATTATTCACTGTTGGTCTAAACTATAGACGCACAACAACCCACCAAAATTTGGCCAGAAAGGTCAAGGAAGCTTTTCTAATATGTAGCTTTGGGTTGTTTACCCATGCTGCTGCTTCCCCATCAATTGCAATAAGTCCAGCAATCCACTTCATAATGACTTCACGCATCCCGGGGTCATTCATTTCATACTCACTTGTCACCAAATGATGAAGATGCTCATAAAGCCCTACCGCAATAGGTGCAATGTAAACCAGACCATGCAAAAACATGTTTATCATTGTCTCAGAAATATCTAACATTACCCCACAGACATGTACTTCAACTAGTGTTGAAATTTGCAATGCTGCTTCTTTCTTCCGCTTTATGGAAGTTACAGAGGTTACACAGTTCAACAAGGAAGCAACATATGATGAGTGGAATTCCTGAGTAAGGTGCCTCAAGTAATGTCCCAGTTGTCTGGCCATCCCCTTAAATTTATGCTCTTTGAACGGGTCATGGATTTCTGAGATAGCAAAAAAAGTTACTGTCAACGATTCTACTTTCAAACATAATTGGCCTACTGCTTATGTCACAGGACATTGTAGATATGTCTGAGTCGAAGATGGATTTTGAATCGGGGATAACCTAGGTGTTCCAAATAACATCAATCAAATGACACTAGATCATATGGTCTTGTTCTCGTTTTCGGACAAACTTCTCAACATGATCATCACTGTCACTGTTCTTGTTGTCCTTTGCACTATATCTTTCTTCTTCCTCATCCCCAACTTCGGCTGCATCATTTCCAGAGTCATTGGATTCACTTCAGACTCATGTTCGCTACCGGAACCATCTTCCTCCTCTTCAGGCTAGGAAGGTGTGGGTTCCTTCTCCTATAATGATCTAAATGTCCAAGATAAAGTTCCTCGGGGTAAATGTAGTTTAAGTGTACTCTGAACATGTGCCACCGAGATACTAGCTACTTTATGGTGTGAATCAATCTCTGAAGAAGTAGGAGTGAGAGGTGCAATTGTGCCATTTTGAGACTTGTTTTTGCCATTGTACCTAAGAAATGATGAGCTAGAATTTACGTAAAGTGAAAATGACTACACTAACAAGAACACAGACTTCCCCCATGTAATTATGCAAAGTGATGATTTCCCTTCAGAATGTCGTCACTCAATACATCATTGGGAAAGACCACTGAATATACAAAGAAATAGAAAATCTTTTTAATCATGTTTTTTAACGGAAGGCTATACGGTCTGTGAAAGGCTTCATGGCCCGCACAAGCTTTCACGAATGGATGGTATAGGAGAATACCATATAAGTGTGGTTCACAAAGGGTTTAACCAACTATGAAGATGTACACAGACCATTAAGCCTCTTATGGACTTACACTTGGATGAAATTTTCAGTTTTCTTCAAATCCGAACCACAAATTTGACATTATAACATATGGAAACACAAAATTGACTACCCCTAAGCATCCCATGTACACCAATATACTTTTCATATAAGACTCATCAACTAGTTTATCTATTTTAAGCCCCAATCATGTGAGTTATCGAGTCCAAATCCCACACAACAACATATGAGCAATAAAGGTTCAGTATTAACAAGTATATAGTGAAACTCATCAAAAATCAACACTTCCCCAACCCTAATTCTACGATTCCAAGTATAATCAACAAGGGTTGAGTAGTTACTTCAAATTCACTTGGTAATGGGTCAAGAAATGATGATGAATGGGCTTTTGAAGATGAAAAATGCTTTGAACTATAGGATTAATGTGATTCCTTGATATAGATGAATGAAAGTGACTATTTATTTGCCAAGGGATGATATGAATTCAATGAGGAAGAGGAAAACCTGTCCCTTATGGACTTAAATACATTTTATAAAAACAAATAAGGTTTAGGTCGGGTTGTATTTAATGACACCAGCCTGGATTATACGAACGGTGAACTAGCTCGTGAATAGATCCAAGGTCCGTATACTTAGAAAAATATTGTAGAGACTTACTTGGATATTCTCATGAGGATAATCGGTCCGTCAAAAACTGAACAGACCATAAACACTTCCATGAACATGTGCATGATCTTGGACTAGTTGTTAAAAGACTAGGATGTCTCCTTTTCATGGACCATCTAGGACTTCACGGGCTATTTACCTTCCCATGGTGAAGTTCTTCAAACCCTATTAATTCCTGCAACAGTTCAACACACAGTGACTCTGTAAGATTAAATAAATGCAAGAAAATTAACTACTGATTACAATTACATCTTTGGTCAGCTCCAAAGTAGCACAAAATTAAACATCACAGCGTCCCGCAGGTTACTTAATTACTCCAACTTAATCAAGTTGGATTTCCCCAACTATCTTAACTTCTTCTAGAACTGTCACGACCCAGGGGTACCCCCTAGATGTAACATGGCGTACATAACCCCGATGGACTCCATACAAGCCACTTAGTCCTCATAACATAAGAAATGAAACAATAAGAGTAAAACAATATTTCAAGTCTAAAACATTTTAATAAAAGAAAAGCAGTAGTCTAAACTCATGTCTCATCATAGCCATCTAATACAATAGAATGAAATTGGGCCTAGCCATACATCATGTTCAAAAGTGAAATACAAGATAATAACTAAACATAGGAAATTCGTCCTCGAACCATAAAGACTCACAAAGCTCGGGAAACAATCAAATCCAAGCTCTAGACACAAAATTGTCGACCCTGACTGTCGTACCATATATTTGGAAAAATGTAGGCAAGAGTATGCATTAGTACAAAACAATGTACCAAGTATGATAGACATGCATAAAACATTTTAAACATGCTAAAAGGGACATTTCATTTCATAACATGCAATTTGCCAAGTTAAAATAACATATGAGAGAGTTGGAAAACATAAGTCATAACATCATCTTCAATGCAAGCTAGCATCATCTTTAAAACCTCTGAACACCACAAGATACTTTTTTAAGAATGTCTTAGTTCTTTATTAATCATGTTGTGGGAAATAGCCTTAACTGACATGAGACCATGTGAGTTATAACATGATCCCCCGATGTCTCCCACACCGAAAGGGTGGTTCTACTTGCCTAAGGTAGAACCTAGAACATCTATCTTAAGTGGATCCACTAGCTAATCAACCTATATGGGCACATAGTTTATAGGATAAGGAGATTGCTACTAGAAACCCGACCTCTATTATAGGGGAGCTTCCATCTCATGAGATTGCTTTTGAAAACCCGGCCTCTACAACGGGAGAGCTTCCATCTCACTATCAATATCCACTCGGTGCTAAGCATCAATTCCCATGGAAAGGTCATTCTTACTTAACTTCATTACTCATGAAAGGGCACCCTTGGCCTACCGATTCAAGTTAGTTTCATTAGGATAGCTCTTATTCTTGATTCATTTAGGTGAGAAAGCCTTTCAACCTAAGAATCATTTCTATATGAGAAAACCTTTCACATCATGCTAGTTATGTTTATATGAGAATGTCCTTTTAACAACACAACAACAACGTCATCATTGGTACTTTACTCTCAAAGCACCCTTAAAACTTTAGCATGATTCTCACGTTATGGAATTCATCACAAATATATGTAAAACTAGTAATACATGCTCAATTTCATAAAACTCTTCCTTGAATATTATAATCCCTCAACATATAGTTCATAACTTGCAAACCCTAGGTGATTCCTTCTTCTTCTTCTTCTTCTTCTACAAAGAGAATATTTGAGGGGATTTGGGATTCTTTTGTGAATTTAGAAAAATGAAGTAAATGGGGTGAATTTGGGGTTAAAAAGATTTATATAGTAGTCCTAAATATAGGCAAAACAACATACTATAGTAATTAGTTAATTAGGAAAAGACCCAACTAACCCTGAAATAATAACTAACTGCAGCCACCGACGGACCCAGTTAATGGACCATGGTCTGACCTACGATCCATCCTAGTGGACCGTGGATGGACTTCTGGGGTTGGGTTTTGGGCTCCAAACCATGAATCCTGACCACGGACTGTGGTCTAACCTACTGTACGTAGGTCGAGCTGTGTTCCTGACCCTAAATTCACCTTTGCAAGGTGACCAATCCACAGACTTACCTATGGTCCGTGGTTCAAACCACGGGTCGTGGCTGGCCTCCGTGGTTGGTAGTTGCAACTTCCCAAAATCAGGTTTAATTCCCTTTTTCGGATACGGGGTGTTACAATATCTCCCCTTTGGGACCATTCATCCTCGAATGAAATTCAAACTGGTTCTAAAAGCTTAGGAGAGGAAGTAACAACCCAACCTATCATTGCATGCATGAAACCAAGGAGGAACTATCAACTCTAAGCTAGGACGTTCTCAAAACATAAAAATGGGTGAAACTAACTCTTTCAATCCATTATGCATGCAATGCACATCAATAAGGAGGAAACATCAACTCCAAGCTCAACATTTTCAAATGCATTACAAGGAAGTAGGAACTACATCTAATAACCCAAAATGCATGAATTTTCAAAATTTCTCATGTTCAAGGAGGAACTACCTTCTCCAAGCTAAAAGCATGCTCAACACAATCTGATGGAGCTCGTATGCAATTTACTCTCAAAAAGCATAGCAAAAGCTTGCTCATTAATTCAATTCATGAAGTCTATAGGCAAGTTATACTTAATGCACAACAACATGAGGAAAATCAAGCATGTAAACTCATATTCTTTCAATACACACCTTTTCATGAACATGTATAATATAAGAAATCATCACAACACATAAAACACATGACTCCAAAAACAAGGACAACTGAAGAGGAGACTCATTACCTCAAGCTAGAATGGGAGTAGAAGGAAAATGATGAGGATATCGGGACATCAAATCGGCCTCGGCATCCCAAGTAGCACCCGCAACTAATTGATTCCTCCATAAGACTTTCACGGAAGTTACCTCTTTATTTGATAACTTCTTGACTTGCCAGTCTAAAATATCAATCAGAACTTCCTCATATGAAAGACTCTCATTAACTCCCAACCCTTCTAAGGAAACTATTAATGTCGGATGACCAACACATTTCTTCAACATAAAGACATGGAAAATCGGATGCACCGATGCGAACTCGTTTGGTAAATCTAACTCTTAAGAAACCTTACCAACAAGCCACAAAATATGATATGGGCCTACATATCGGGGACTAAGCTTCCCATTCGTACAAACCTCATTACCCCTTCATATGTGAGATTTTCAAGTAAACCCAATAATGAAGGTCAAATTCAAGATCCCTTCTTCTCACATCGGCATATGACTTTTGTCGACTTTGAGCCGTTTTCAACCTCTCTTTAATAAGTCGAACTTTCTTTATGGGCTCATGCACCGATTCGGGACCTATTAGGGCAACTTCACCCACCTCAAACCAACTTATAGGAGATCTACACCTCCTACCATAAAGAGCCTCAAATGGAGCCATATCAATATTCGAGTGATAGCCATTATTATATGAAAACTCAATCAATGGAAAATGGTCATCCCAATTAACCTTAAAATCAATTACACAAGCTCTCAACCTATCTTCCAAAGTCTGAATGGTACGCTCCGCTTTCCCATCGGTTTGGGGATGAAAACTCGTGCTTCACACTCATGAACAAGACTCTACTAGATGTTGATTATGAGACATCCTAGGACCATTCTAAGTCTTGTGATCTAATTACCAAGTTTATCACGACCCAGAGGTACCCCATAGATGTAACATGGCATGTAGAACCCCGAAGGACTCTATACAAGCCACTTAATCTTCATAACATAAGAAATAGAACGATAAGAATAAACCAACATTTCAAGTCTAAAACATTTTTATAAAAGAAAAGCGGTAGTCTAAACTCATGTCTCACCATAGCCATCTGATACAATAGAATGAATTTGGCCCTAGCCCATACATCATGTTCAAAAGTGAAATACAAGAAAATAATTAAACATAGGAAATTCATCGTCGAACCATGAGGACTCACCAAGCTCGGGAAACAATCAAATCCAAGCTCTAGCCACAAAACTGTCGACCCTAACTATCGGACCCTACATTTGGGAAAAATGTAGGGAAGAGTATGTGTTAGTACAAAAAAATGTACCAAGTATTATAGCCATGCATAAAACATTTAAAATATTCTAAAAGGGACATTTCATTTCATAACATGCAATTTGCCAAGTTAAAACATCATATGAGAGAGTTGGAAAACATAAGTCATAACATCATCTTCAATGTAAGCTAGCATCATCTCTTAAACATTTGAACACTACGGGGTACTTCTTTAAGCATGTATTAGTTCATTATTAATCTTATTGTGAGAAATAGCTTTCATCGACATGAGACCATGTGATCTATAACATGATCTCCGGTGTCTCCCACACCAAAAGGGTGGTTCTACTTGCCTAAAATAGAACCTAGAATATCTAGCTTAAGCGGATCCACTAGCTAATCAACCTATGTAGGTACATAATTTATGAAATAAGGAGATTTCTACTAAAAACCTGGCCTCTACTACGGGATAGCTTCTATCTCACTATCAATATCCACTCGGTGCTAAGCATCAATTCCCACGGAATAGTCATTTCTTACTTAACTTCATTACTCATGAAAGGGAGCCCTTGGCCTACCGAGTCAAGTTAGTCTCATTAGGATAGCTCTTATTCTTGATTCACTTAGGTGAGAAAGCCTGTCAACCTAAGAATCCTTTCTATGTGACAAAACCTTTCACATCATGCTAGTTATGTGTATATGAGAATGTCCTTTCAACAACACAACAACAACGTCATCATTGGTACTTTACTCACAAAGCACCCTTAAAACATAAGCATAATTCTCATGATCAATGCATAAGTCCATACTTTACCTCTTGAGGTTTACAATCATAAACTCTTAGAGAACATGGGTTAGATATGGAATTCATCACAAATACATGTAAAACTAGTAATACATGCTGAATTTCATAAAACTCTTCCTTGAAGATCATAATCCCTCAACATATAGTTCATAACTTCAAAACATAGGGATCACATGGGTTCATAGGGGAATTTATCAATTCTTGCATAGAAGATCATATTTAAAGAATTTAAATCAATAATGATAAGAACCAATGCTATTTGAAGAAAACCCTAACCAAATTGGGGAGAATTCTACCATTTGAAATAGAGAGATTTAGGAACTCCATGGATGAAAGAAATCCATGGATGAAAACTATCATACCTTGTGTCCAAATACTAGCCTTCAATGGAGGAATTTAACTCTTAGCTTGCAAACCCTAGGTGATTCCTTCTTCTTCTTCTTCAAGTTTCTAGAGAGAGAATATTTGAGAGGATTTGGGATTCTTTTGTGAATTTAGGAGAATGAAGTACATGGGGTGAGTTTGGGGTTAAAAAGGTTTATATAGGGGTCCTAAATATAGGCAAAGCGACATAGTATATAAACTAGTTAATTAGGAAAAGACCCAACTAACCATTGATTAATAACAGAATGCAACCACTGACGGACCTAGTCGATGGACCGTGGTTTGACATACGGTCCATCCTGGTAGACCGTGGATGGACTTCTAGGCTTGGTTTTTGGGCTCCGAACCATAGACCCTGACCACAGACCGTGGTCTGAACTACGGTCCATAGGTCGAGCCGTGGTCCTAACCCTCAATTCACCTTGGCAAGGTGACCAATACACGAACCTACCTACGGTCTGTGTTTCAATCCACAGGTCGTGGTTGGCCTCTGTGGCTGGCACCTGCAACTTCCTAAAATCTAGTTTAATTCCCCTTTTCAGATACGGGGTGTTCCAAGAACCCCATGTACAACTTCACTCATTGTCCATTTGCTTTGAACCATTCACCCTTTTTATTTTCATGTTCTATGGCTCCAAACATAAATATATGTGTCACTTTAAATGGTCCCAACCACTTGGATCTCAACTTTCCAGTCGGAGAGTTTAGTTGAAAAGCAGCACCAATCCTTTTTTTCAATGTGTTTATCGTGGTGAAGATTCATGCTTTCTTTTTAGAGGGAATATCTCTTATAAGCCCTTAACCAAAATTCATCCATCTCATTTATCTACTCCAACGTCATGTTACTCGCTCCACTCTATCTAAAGTTTAGTTTCTTTAACGACCACAACGTTTTAAGCTCTAATTCCACAAGCAAATGATATATTTTTCCAAACACTAACTTGTACGAGGACATAACAATGGGTGTTTTTAAAGCTCTTTGGTATGCCCATAATGCATCATCTAACTTATTTTCCCAGCCAGCTCTTTGGGATGCCCATAATGCATCATCTAACTTCCTATGTGGCTGACACCTGTAACTTCCTAAAATCTAGTTTAATTCCCCTTTTCAGATACGGGGTGTTCCAAGAACCTCAGGTACAACTTCACTCATTGTCCATTTGCTTTGAACCGTTCACCCTTTTCATTTTCATGTTCTATGGCTCCAGACAGAAATATATGTGTCACTTTAAATGGTCCCAATCACTTGGATCTCAACTTTCTAGTCGGAAACTTGAGTTGAAAAGCAGCACCAATCCTTTTTTTCAATGTGTTTATCATGGTGAAGATTCATCCTTTCTTTGTAGAGGGAAAATCTCTCATAAGCCCTTAACCAAAACTCATCCATCTCATTTATCTACTCCAACATCATGTTACCCGCTTCACTCTAGCTAAAGTTTAGTTTCTTTAACGACCACAACGCTTTAAGCTCTAATTCCACAATCAAATGACATATTTTTCCAAACACTAACTTGTATGAGGACATACCAATGGGTGTTTTTAAAGCTCTTTGGTATGCCCATAATGCATCATCTAACTTCTTTTCCCAGCCAGTCATGTTGGAATTTATAATCTTTGCCAATATGGACTTTATTTCTCTATTTGAAACTTCAACTTGCCCACTCGTCTGTGGATGGTATGGGGTTGCTACTTTATGTTGTTTCCCCCCATATTTAGATAGAAGTGTGCTAAACACTTTGTTGTAGAAGTGTGAACCCCCATCACTAATAATCACCCTAGGTCTGCTAAACCTAGGGAAAATATTCTTCTTTGAAAAAAAAAAACAACATTTTTGCCATCATTCTCCACCAATGCAACTGTTTCTACAAACTTGGAGACATAGTCTACTACTACCAAGATGTACTTCTGCCCATAAGAACTCACAAATGGTCCCATAAAGTCGATGCCCCACATATCAAATAACTCTACCTCTAAGGTAGGGTCATAGGTTTCTCATGACAATGAGATATGACTCCTTGCCTTTTGCATGTATCACAACCTATTACAAAATAAAATACATCATAATGAATTGTGGGCCAGTAGAAACCACTTTATGTGTAGTGCAAGCTCCTCTATGGTGTCCATCAACTGGAGAGGAGTGACATGCTTCAAGAATACTCAACAACTCATCTTGAGGTACACAACGCCTAATTATATTGTAGGCACAAACCCTCTAAGAGTAAGGTTCATCCCAAAGAGTATTTTCCCACATCATGCAAGAACTTCTTTCTTTGTTAAAAGGTCAAGTCTTCAAGCATCAAATTACTGAGAAGATAGTTGTCAAAAGTAGCAAACAAAGGAATAAGATCAAGAGTAGCAGCTAATACACGCTCATCAAGGAATGAGTCATCGATGTCAAGCTCATTTTTCCCCTTCTTTTATTCTTCTAATCTAGACAAGTGGTCTGGCACTTGGTTTTCACTACCCCTTCGGTATTTAACCTTAAAGTCAAATTCTTCTAGTAAGAATGCCCATCTTATTAGCCTTGGCTTGGCATCTTTCTTCGCCATCAGATATCTTAGTTCGGCTTGGTCAATATGTACTATCACTTTGTGCGTAGAAGGTATGCGCTAAACTTCTCAAAAGCATACATGACTGTAAGCAATTCTTCCTGGGTGGCTGTATAATTCTTTTGAGCTCCATTCAATGCTTTGCTTGCATATTATATCGAGTTAAAAATCTTGTTGCACTTCTGTCCTAGCACACCCCTAAAGAAACACCATCGAATAACACATTAGCTCAAATGGTTCAGACCAATCAAGAGCAATGATAATTAGAGCTGAAGTTAATTTATCCCTAAGACATTCAAATGCTTTGTTGCATGCCTCATCAAAGGTGAACTTTATCTCCTTCTCCAACAACTTACACAAAGGATGGACAATCTTTAATGAACCACCAGTAGAACCCTGAATGTCTCAAGAAACAATAGATTTCCTTCACAAAAATAAGCGGAGGAAATTTCTCAGTGACTTTGATCTTTGCCCTGTCCACCTCCAAACCTTTCTCAGATACTTTGTGGCCCAATACTATCCCTCCTTGACCATGAAATGACATTTTTCCCAGTTCAGAATCAGGTTTGCCTCTTCACACCTCTACAGTGGCCTGCTAAGATTAAACTAACAATCATCAAAAGTATCACCTACCATATAGAAGTCATCCAAAAATACCTGCAAAGTGTCTTCAACCATGTTTGAGGAAATGGACATCATACATAGCTGGAAAGTCACAAGAGTATTAAATAATCTAAATGACATGCATTTGAATGCGAATGTAACATATGAACATGTAAAAGTGGTTTTATCCAGATCTTCAGAGGTAATTGAAATCTGGTTGTAACCAGATTACAAATCCAACAAACAATACCAATCTTTCCCTTCCAACCTATCTAACATCTGGTTCATGAAAGGGATTGGAAAATGGTCTTTCAAAGTTCACTTGTTATCTTACGGTTGTCCATATAGACTCGCCAGCATGTGACTGGCCTTTGTGGGATCAACTCATTTTTGCACTTGTCATTACTGTCATTCCACCCTTTTTGGGTACATACTGCACTAGGCTTACCCAATGACTATCAGAAATGGGGTACACTACACCTGTATCTAACTATTTAATGATCTCCTTCTTTACTACTTCCTGCATAGGTGGGTTCAACCTCCATTGATTCTCTATACTTGGGATTCAGTTCTCATCGAAATTTTGTGAATGCAAATATGAGGAGGTATACCAATGATATCAACAATGGTCCAACAAATTGCCTTTTTGAATCATTTTAGTACATTCACCAGTGCTTTTACTAGCTCAACATTCTAATGTTCATCCACAATAATGGGAAAAGATTTATTTTCACCCAAAAAGATATACCTGAGATGGCCAAGCAGTTGCTTGAACTCAAACATAGATGGCTTCTCAATGGATGGATTTACTGGAGGAGTCAGCCCATTTTTCTGATCCATATCTAACTTCATAGGAGAATATGAATGTAATCCCATGCCTAGTAATGCATTTAAGGTCTCCATATAATCTACTCTGAAAACCTCATCGAAGTTCATAATTACCGCGGGTAGTGTTTTCACAGTGCACCTCTCATATATTGATGCTTCAATGACCCTTTCATTAGCTATATGTATCACGGATACCCCACTCATATCTTGAGTTGCCTTATAGATTTGTACACCTTGAATTTACCCTCCTTATTCATCCTAAACTTTAACTCACCACTTTCTACATCAATTGATGTTGTTCCAGTGGCCAAAAATGGCTTCCCTAAAACTATGAGAACTTCGAAGTCCATATCACAATATATATTTACAAAGTCAATCAAAAAGATGAAACTCTCCACTTTGACCAATACATCACATAGAATGCCGACGAGCGTTTTTACTGACTTATAAGCTACCATCATACTCATGGAAGTAGGCTTTGGAGTTCTAAAGTCCAGTTGCTTATAAAATGCTTGCGACATGAGATTGATATTGACTCCCAAATCACACAGAGCTTTGGCAAAATTAAATGCACCAATAGTGCAAGGTATGGTAAATGCACCTTGATCCCCTTTCTTCTATACCAAAGACCTTGTAGAAATAGCAACTACAATGGTGAACATTATTTGCAAGTTTGAAATTTGCTACTCTCTTCTTTGTCACTAAGTCCTTCATGAACTTGGCATATCCTGCATCTTTTCCAAAGCTTATCAAAATGGGATATTTATTGATAGTTGACAAAGAATGGAGATAAACTTCAAGGAATTTCAGTCTTCAACTTTTTTCTTGAGCCTTTGAGGGAATGGAAAATAAGGTCAGGGAATATATTGTAAAGGTTGTGGTGCCTCTACTACAGGCTCTTTAACTTTACTTGTACTTTCAGCTGGTCTTAGTGATATCTCTTCCTCTTTTGTTGCATTTGGCTCTTCTAAACCTCCTCTACTTTACTCATTTTCATCATCTAAATCCACACTTGTTTTTTGATCCATACTTGCATGTTCAAGTGTTGGCAGTGATCTACCACTCCTGGTGGTGATAGACATGCAGTGTCCATCTTTCTTTGGATTATGAATTCTGTCACTAGGTAGTGTCCTATTTTTTCTTTGGTTTAATGAGGCTGAGAGTTTCCCCAATTGCTTTCTAATTACTTAATAAATGTTGAGTGTTAATCCACGAGCTGACTCATGATGGAGAAATTGTTCTTCAACTCTTTTACGCCCACATCTGGAGATTCAACCCTTTGTAATACCTTTGCCAACATAACTTCCATCTTGGACCCACTAGACCCTTTACATGTTCTTTTTCTATTCCCTGAAGAAACATACACACCACTTTGTTCATTTTTGAACCCATTTTTGCTTTACCAATTACCTTGGTCTCTGTTTCCAGATCTGTCATAATGACCACCCTACTAATAGTTCATAATTTGATTCTAAGAATTATAACCTTGGTTGCCCGAGTTATAATCTCAGAAACCTCTTGATTGTTCCAGTATTTGGCTTCCTCATCAAAATTAAATTCCTGGTCTTCACACCTGCCTGCAACACATACTGTATTTACCTTTCCGGACCACTAGTAGATAGTTCATTAGTATATCCATTTGAATTTTCATGTGATCCATGTCTTTATCTCATTCTTCATCCGTCTTTCAATGCTCTACCATATGCTCATATTTGAGCCCAACATCCTTGATTTCTACATCTCTGGTACGCCAAGCTCTATTATTCTTCGATACCTCATCCATGATAATCAGGATTTTAGAGAAAGTCTTCCTCATAAAGGATCCACCATGCACTGCGTCCACCACTGGCTTGGTCACAAAATTCAATGACCTATATAATGCATGTTGTAAGTGCCTTTCCGGGAATCTATGGGTTGGGCACTTCTTTAGGTTTTGGCTGAACCTCTACCATGTGTCATGCAATGCTTCTCCCAATATTTTCTTATGGGAGCCTATCTTGTCTTTCATTTTTGGCTCTTTCACTTTTAGGAAGAATCTCTCCATGAAAGCTTCCCTCAAGTCTGTCAAAGTTGTGATTGACTCATGTGGTAGCTCATTTAGTCAATTTTTTACTTCCCCAGTTAGAGACAATAGGAACAGCCTCAAACTCACTACAGTTTGACTGACCACAAGAATATCGGCCAATTTACAAGTGGCGAGGAATTTAATTAGGTGTTGATTTGCATCCGCACCAGTTGTGCCTCTAAACGACCCTTTTAGGTTCAACAACTGAATTATAGTGCTGGTCATGGTGAATTTTACTCCTGCTGGCAGTTGTGGCAGTACTATAGCCCAAGTAGCTCCTGCCCCATCCAATTCTAGACCATCAGCTTCAAAAGCCAAATGTTCTTGTGGTTGGCCTTGACCTCGTGGAGCTACTGGTCCTTGCTAAGGTGATAATGGTTGTTGCTGAGGAGCCAACACTTGATTCTGATGAGCCAACTCTTCTTTCTCTTCATCCTCATATCGACCCTATTTTGGGTTATTGTCACCATTGTTGGCACCCCTAGCTTTCCCCTGAGTATCCAACCTCTTTCTCTGTCTTTGTGCCTCAATTTCATAAGCATTAACCGTTCTTTTAATAGATTTTTCTACCTCAGGATCGTAAGGAATCAAAGGTAGTCCCTTACTTCTAGTGTTTGGCATATACTACCGGAGTTACCTTTAGAGGATATAGATAAGAAAACAAGATGAAAAATTAGGAAATACCCCTAAACTAAAACAATTGCTAGTAGAATATGTCTAGACCGAATTTCTCGATAGAGGCGCAAAAATTTGATACGGCCAAACTTACACTTTAATTAAGAAGTATAAATGATTGATTTCAATTGCATTACTCAACAAGATTTGGGGTTGATCCCACAAGGAATTATGGTAGAAATAAGGCTATTAGTTTATATTTTCAGTCGCAATTGATATTCCTGAAAGTTGAATTGCATAAATTAAATAGTGGGTTTCTTTGAATATCTGAGTAACCAATTGATTTTAGAATTAAATAGTAACAATGACAGACGACATTTTTACAGTTTGATTATTGATTAGAATGGACTAGGATTGTGTTCCCCATGACCGTTAGACAAAAACTTAGATTTTTGCACAAATAACTATATCTTGATAAAATGCATACGTTATAGCAAGTTGTGTACACCTTCACACTTTTCCTCCCTTTATATTAATGTCACTCTTCTCCTCTCGGTCTTAGAGTTTTTCATGTTCTACCCCTTGCATACTTGTTTAGAAAACTATCCTCCCTCGAGCTCAAGTCTTCAAAGAAAGTTCTTAAGTTCTTTTCTATATTTTCCTAATCATGTCCTTTTCTCTCGAGCAAGTAATGAATACTAGATAGTTCTAACGCGTGCAATCATTAGAAAGCATTCATTATGAAAATAGAAATGATGTATGTTAATATCAATCAAAAGTTATTCTTGTTTGATTTTATCGTTATGCCCTAGTCATGGTTCCCACAATTCTAAATGTGGTGTTTAGTTGCTCATATTGTCAATGAAACAATAGTTAAACATTATTGAAAGTTTAGCAAAGTAAACTTACAATAATTGAAAACAAATACTTCTTGATTAAGAACACGAAATCAAGTGATTTTATCGTTATGTCCTAGTCATGGTTCCCACAATTCTAAATGTGGTGTTTAGTTGCTCATATTGTCAATGAAACAATAGTTAAACATTATTGAAAGTTTAGCAAAGTAAACTTACAATAATTGAAAACAAATACTTCTTGATTAAGAACACGAAATCAAGTGATTTTATCGTTATGTCCTAGTCATGGTTCCCACAATTCTAAATGTGGTGTTTAGTTGCTCATATTGTCAATGAAACAATAGTTAAACATTATTGAAAGTTTAGCAAAGTAAACTTACAATAATTGAAAACAAATACTTCTTGATTAAGAACACGAAATCAAGTGATTTTATCGTTATGTCCTAGTCATGGTTCCCACAATTCTAAATGTGGTGTTTAGTTGCTCATATTGTCAATGAAACAATAGTTAAACATTATTGAAAGTTTAGCAAAGTAAACTTACAATAATTGAAAACAAATACTTCTTGATTAAGAACACGAAATCAAG
>JAJOOR010004065.1:0-78908 GCA_036250505.1 Solanum acaule | reverse complement strand
CCACATAGGACTAGCTAGTGGTCTCTACCACGTAAAGGCTAAAAGAATGACCCTACCTTAGGCAAGTAGGGATCCCTCATCCGGTAAGGGTATTACCGGGATTCCATGTCAAGCTCCATGGTCTATGTCGGTTAAGGCTCTTCTCCCACATTAATGAATGAATGAACTAGGGTCTCTTAAGGATGTACTACTTAGGATATGTGGTGGAATGGGACATCATCTAGACATTGCACAAGTAGACATTTAAGGGAGATCTTGGTGTGTCTTAGTAAAGATAATGAATGAATGAGTCTCTTTGGGCTAATTAATGAAAGTGTTGGTCTTTGAGCATGCTAATGTGAAAGTCAGTCATAATGAATTAAATGTAAGTGCTTATGTTGAATTGAATGTATGTGATGATCTTATGCCATTAGTGAATGAAGTTGTCCAAATGCATTAAGTTGAAAGAATGAGTTATGTTGATATGTGAATGGAGCTTGTCTTGTGTAGCCTTAAGGATCACTTGGGTGTGGTATGGAGAGGTAGTATGGGCTGCTTCACCATGTCTTACTTAGGTGAGTCTTGGGATGACATTTGATGAGTGTTCTAGTTTATGAAGTGACTTGTTGGCTTATATGCTTATATGTTTCATGTGATCAATTGGTGAAGGTTGAGGTATGCATGGTAAGTGCACTTTGTGTGACCTTAAGGTGGTGCCTTAGTGTGGGTGATGGTGTGGGACATTGCCCATACATTGCACAAAGGTATTGCTTAAGGGTTACTTAAGGTGGAGGTCCAAGGCAAGAAGGTAAAGGTAAATGGGCTATGTATGTTTATGAGGTATTGTGAAACATATGACTTTGTATTGTTGGTTGTGACTTGTAAGGTGCCTATGGTGTTGATGTTCATGAGATTTTATCAAAATGGCATGAAAGAATAACTTCCGAACAAATGTCCTTTTTAGCATGTTTTTCATATTCTCATACTTAGTACGTGTGTTGTACTAACCACTTTCCTCTATTTTACTACAAGTGTAGGTTGTGGTAACTAGGAGGAGATTGTGCTTTGGAGTTGCTTGGATTACTTCACTCTTCCAAGTCTTTGGTATGTCCTCAAGATTCGAGGACTATGTTTAGAAGTTTCTTAGTCATTGTAATAGACATTTAAGTTTCATTTCATTTGTAAAGGGCCGTGTCCCATAGTACGTTTAAGTTCTTGTCTAAGATTGGCTAAAGAGACTTAGTAGTTCCGCTTGTGTATTGATGTTTTCAAATGTTGATGACTTTTGAAGTCTTATGGTTTTATTGTGTAAAAGTTTTAAATTCCTAGTGATTTTTATTAGCTATGCGATGAATGAATGCTAAGGCTTGTATAAGACCTCCAAGAGGTCAAATACACATGTAACGGCTAGGAGGTGCTCTCGGGTCGTTACATTTCTTTTCATGATACTAAATAGAGCCATGTTGTCCCAACCACTAGAGATACAAAACGAACACTCATAGTTGTGTTTATTGAACAAATTTGTGGGAATTGAAAATCCAATAGATCGAATGAACATGATTGTAATTTTATTTTTCACTTCAAGAAATGTATTCAAGATTTATTATTACCATGTATAAGTCATGACTTTTTAATATAAAGTAAGCATGAAATTTATCCATATGTGAGAAGAGAAAAATTCAAGTTTAAATTATAAGAAACTTACCAATAAAAAAATTGATCCATGGGAACTCAGAATTTGAGTTTGGTGCAATACTGCCACGACCATTCTCTCTACGATCACCAATATCCTTTTGGACAGGAACAATTATAACTCCCTGGTGTGTTTGTGCAATTTTGTTCACATGTATTGGTATTTTGATATGAAAATTCATCAATATCTTGCATTCAAAACAGAGAAATTAATACTACAATATAACAAAAATAACTTTTAGCGGTATTAAATATGAACATTAACAAAGAGTGCTAAAATCTTTACCGATATTAGTTAATTGTTATTTGATCCAACATCACTGAAGGCTTTAGGGGACATTTACAAAGAGTGCTAATTGCCTCTAAAAGAACATATTAATTAAGCTATTTTCAGTAATAAATTGTTGCTAAAGATCATTTTTGGTATAGTACCTGATGCTTTTCATGTTACATTTAATATATGTCTAATGTATGAAAATGAAAAAATCCCCCCGTCCCATATTTGTTGATCGTTTTCCTTTCTACACGTATATTAATATATTATAAATAAGTAATTTTACTAATTCATCTCTTAAAAAACTTTTTGGAATTTTGCAAATAAATATGTACACTTTCAAAAAGAATTAATTGCAAGGGTAATATAAAATTTAGGAATGTGGACAACTAACATGGGTAAACTAGTTTTAGTAAGATGATCAATAAATATAGGACGAAGGGAGTAGTGTTAAGTATGTCATGTTAAAAGTTTGAATTAAATTTTTTTTTTTTTAAATGAAGAGAGAGAAGTGTTATATACCTCCTGGACTTGTAACTCTTTATTCAGCGAACACCTTAAATATATCAAGGTTAAATACTCCCCTCCCCTAAACTTGATTTTTAATATACGAGTGCACCCTTACCGTCCAAAGACATCAATCGTGTACACACACGCTATCCACCATCGAAGCATGGCCGATTTGGATGTCCATGTAGATAAATATTTACCTGACCCTTTTTAATATAAAAATCCAAATAGATATTTACTCGACCCTATATCTATAAAAGCCTTTATTCAACAAAGTCAAATCATCTGTATATTTCGAACGTTTCTTCTTGAAGCTTGGGTAAAGATTTGGGTGAAGATTTTCAATTTCTCTTCTCGAAGCTTTGTGTGAATTCTTCTAATTTTTCTCTTTTCCTAAAAAATCTGTGTAATAAAGTCAAACCTCAAAGCTTTTGGTGAAGTAGTGAAGCTTTTGCTCTAATCATAACTGTAATAGTGAGATTTCTTCCATGAAGGATGAAATTCTTTCCAAGTAACTGATTATATTCTAAGAAATCTATTTTTTGTTCTTTTTCTTGTTTATATAGTATTTTTTTTTTTGTTTTCTAGCTAGGGTTTTATCATGTATTTCTTTTACGATTTTGTTTAAGGTTTTGATTTGGGGTATAGTTATCACACTAATGATTATGTTTCACTTATTGACTGTATTATTTTGAAATTATTCATCTTATAAATGCATTGATATTAAGGTTTATGTAATCTTTTTGAAAAAATTATGATTTTTAATAAAATCCTTATTTTGTGGTTGTAAT
Organism: Solanum acaule; assembly: GCA_036250505.1. NCBI lineage: Eukaryota > Viridiplantae > Streptophyta > Magnoliopsida > Solanales > Solanaceae > Solanum > Solanum acaule. Next base: position 75,662 of record JAJOOR010004065.1, on the reverse strand, counting down.
TATACAATAATTTTTTGCTTGTTGATGGGATTCTTATAAATTGTAGTAAATGAAGCATCAAAGTAATCTCAACCGTCTATAGTAGCTTGCTAACCCGACAAAACTGTGTACTATAGTGAGAGAAGTAGCCCTAGCCCAACTATGAATTGCCTCAATCTTCGTCGAATCCACCATAATGCCATTCTTGGACACTACGTTCCCAAAGAACTCTACCGACTCAAGACAAAACTCACATTTAGTGAATTTGGTATAAAAATGTTCCTCTCTTAAGGTCTGGAGTACAATCCTTATATTTTGATCATGCTACTCCGTACTCCCTAAGTAGACCAAGATGTCATTGATAAAAACAATTTGAAATGAGTCTAAATAAGGTCCGAACATGTTGTTCATCAACTCCATAAATGTTGTTGGGGAATCAGTCAACCCAAAAGACATGACTAAGAACTCATAGTTGCCAAACCGAGTCCTAAAGGCAGTTTTAGGGCTGTCCTCCACCCTAATCCTCAACTAGTGGTATCCCAACCCCAAGTCAATATTAGAAAACACCATTGCACCCTGAAGCTAGTCAAATAAATCATCAACCCACGTCAAAAGATACTTGTTCTTGATGTTCACCTTATTTAACTGCTTGCTGTCAATGCACAATCGCAAGGTGCCATCCTTCTTCTTTACCAATAGGACAGGAGAACCACAAAGAGATATACTTGGTCGGATGAACCCCTTTCCCAAGAGGTCCTAGAGCTACTCCTTAAGCTTCCTCAACTACATTGTGGCCATTCGATAAGGTGTAATAGAAATTGGCTATGTACCCAGCTCAACATCAATCCCAAAATCAATATCATGGTCAGGATGAAGACTCGGTAGATCAGTAGGAATAACATAAGAAAACTCTTTTACTAGAGGAACAGACTAAAAGGAAAGAGTATCGACACTAGTATCACAGACATAAGCAATATAAGATAGACACCCCTTCTCTACAAACTCACACACTGTCAGAAAGGAGATCTGTAACAGCCTGGAAACTAGTAGGCTAAACTAGAGCTTAATGTGAGGGTTAGAGTCAAAGATATAACTTCCTGTACTTAAAATGAAGGGTTTTGGGTTAGAACGTCAAGGTACGACTCCTCAAGGACCAACAGGGTCCTTGAAGTGGATCCTAGAATCTGCCCCAAAAACACTCCACCTACAAAGGGAACCATGCCTCGTGGGTGAGGGGTTGTGGGTTAGGATCCCAGAAACAGTGTCTCACAACCCAGGAGTACCCCCTAGATGTGACACAACTATAAGACTCCGAAAAGCCTCATATCATATCATAACATAAGATAATATAAAATGGTACGAAAATTTAAAAATGTTTATCCATACAATCGAAGTCTTTTATAAAAGCAAACGAAAGTCTAACATGTCTCAATTAGCCATCTAATACAATCTTTGAATCAACAATAGGGTCAAAACCCTTCAACATAATCTGAAACATTAAATGACTAAGAAAGAAACTACTAATGACTCATACGTCCTCAGCGGACCTGAAAGACCGAAAAGAACTGTTTAAAAGTCTCTTGCAAGACTTTTTAAAAATAAAGACCGGGCCATGGACTGGACGATAGAGGGTAATCGTGATATATTGAGAGATTTTAGAATCTTAATCCAAATTAGAATGTTGAGGACTTACCACAAGCTAGGAGAATAGTGGATCCAAGCCTGAATCCAAAAGAAGATCACCTTAAGAACCGGAACCTACACTTTGTGAAAAATGTAGAAAATATGGGTTAGTACAAAAATGCACTAAGTATGGTAGACATGCACAAAATCCTTGAAAACATGCTAAAAGGGACATTTTTGTTGAAAAGTATGCATTTACCAAGTTTGTGAATCATCATGTACTTTTTGTGTAAAACACAAGTCATATGCATGTTCATCAGTTACGACCCAGGGGTACCCCCTAGACATAACATGGCGTACAAGACTGCAAAAAGACTCATACAAGCCTGATAGCTTATCATGACCATAAGATAATAGAAAAGTACGAAAAATTTAAACACTTTTAACCATATAATCGAAGTCATTTTCATAAAAATAAGCGGAAGTATTTACTACTCTTTGTCTCAAACCATCTAATACAACTTTAGAATAAAACTCTTGGGATACATCCCATACAATAGTCTCAACATGAAAATAGAAGACATAAAGGAACTAGTGGATTTTGTCCTCGAAGCTATGAGGACTCACCAAAATCTTCAACTGCTTGCAACTTCTAGAAACCTATCTCCAAGAGTAGAACTCAATCTCCAAATCCTACATTTGATTAGAATGTAGGAAAAGTATGCATTAGTACAAAATGTACTAAATATGTTAGCTAGCATAATCATAAGAGCATAAGACAAGGGTTAGTCGATATAAGATATAATCCAAAATAATATGAAATACTTCATGAAACATAAACTATAAGCATAAGAGACAATTTTATAATAATAGGCAAAGTCTCCAACATAAGCATAATATAAGCATTATTTGACTCTTAGTCATCTATACCGTAATAGAGCTACTCTCAAGTAACCTAAAAGCATACATGTGCAATGCATGAATAGCATCCCATAATGCCCCATTTGCGAGACCCCCACCCACGGACCCTGGGTGGGTCCATGAACCGTAGTGCAGCTTCGTATGTTAGGTACTGTGGCTAAACTTTGCAGGCCAACTCAGCCTTGACCCACGACCCCAACCCACGGGGCCTGGGTCCATCTACATCCAGTTGATGACTTCGTAGGTGGCCTTTTTTTTGACAGGTTTTGGGGCTGTTTTGAGGTCCTCCTCAAGGACCCCTTGGGTGGTTTTTGGGGGGTCGTACCTTGACGCCCTAACCCTAAAACCCTCATTCTAAGTACAGGAATAATTTTTATGATTTAAACCCTCTCATCAAAATCTAAAACTCTTACGAAAAGCACTAGAACTCTCTAGTTTAGTTCACTAGTTTTCGGGGGGTAACAATATCTCCCCCTTGGGATCATTCGTCCTCGATTGACAATTCTAAACACTTCTTAAGGTCACCACTCTAAACTAGCACCCTATCATGCATGCAACATATCTAAATGCACACAACCAAGCAAGAAAACTTCAATTCAAAACTAAACACATTCAATGCAACACAAGGGAATAGGAACTACATTTACCAACCCAAATGCATGAAATTCTATAATTACTCATTTTCAAGGAGGAACTCAAATCTCCTAACTAAAACATGCTCAATACACACTCATGGAGCCTAAATGCAATTTACTCTCAAAAAGCATTTATTCAAGGAGGAATCTTTCAACTCCAAACTAAGGCATGCTCATTAATTCATCTCATGAAGTATATATGCAATTCTACTCAAATGTACTACAACATGAGGCAAAACCATGCATATAAGTCATTTCTATCAAGGCCTAAGCATTTTCATGAACATGCACATAAGGAAATCATGGCAACACAACCACACATGACTCCAACACATAACACAATGAAGAAGAACTAATCATCTCAAGCTAGAATAGGATTAGAAGGAAAAGGATGAGGACATCGGGACATCTCATTGGCCCTTGGCCTCCCAAGTAGCACTCTTAACCAAATTCCCTACTAAAGAACACTCCTTACCACTTCATGGAACAACTTCCTTGTTCTTCTATTTCTTAACTTGCCGGTCTAAGATCCCCACTAGTATTTCTAACTTAGAGAGGTTCTCATTAAGCACTCTATCTCACAAGACACCTTAACCACACCATTCAAGATCTCATCGGAGCCTACAACACCGGGACTAAACTTCCCAAACTCACTACACCTCTCAAGGCAAGAATATCAAGCCAACCTAAATCATGAATATCAAGAACAGTCAATGACCTTGCTATCTGAGCACACCATCTCCCCCTTGGGAGTAATCCTATACGAACTCTTCTAAGCATCACTTCTTTCAATTCTAAGGTCGGAATAAGTCATCACTAAGATTTTACATCCATCACACAAGATGATTTTAAACCATGGTAAATTACACTTCTACCCTTCTTAGAGTAGTTTACTCACTCAATCCATCTAGGCATTACTTAAACACCCTATTCAACCAATCTATCAACATACCTCATAACTCATCATGACTAAGTCGGGTTCTATCATCTACTAAACGTATCCATAATGCAACCCATTCATACTAAAGACAACATCACAATCTATCATCTCAAATCTATCAAGTCACAAACCCATAATTGGCATCACAACTAACCTTTACTCCCTCGCTCCTTGTAGCATAAGCCCTTCGAGTAGTCATATCCTAAAGACCATCAAATAAGGAATAGGAGAGAGACCTTATAGAGTTAAACTCTATGGCACAACTTAGTGAATGAAGAAGTGAGATTTCCTAAGCATCCAATAGCCTCCTATTCATAAATGTGGTCAGCTTCACATTTATGAACAAGACTCTACTAGACGTGGTTTAAGACATCCTAAGAGCATCCCAAAACCTTGTGCTCTGATACCATGTTTGTTACGACCCAGGGGTACCCCCTAGACGTAACATGACATATAAGACTCTGAAAAGCCTCGTACAAGCCTCATAGCATATCATGAACATAAGATAATAGAAAAGTAAGGAAAATTTAAAAACTTTTAACCATACAATCGAAGTCATTTTCATAAAAACAAGCGGAAGTCTTTACTACTCTTTGTCTCAAACCATCTAATCAAACTTAAGAATAAAACTCTTGGGATACAGCCCATACAATAGTCTCAACATGAAAATAAAAGACATAAAGGAACTAGTGGATTTTGTTCTCGAAGATATGAGGACTCACCAACATCTTCAACTCCTTGCAACTTCTATACGCCTATCTCCAAGAGTAAAACTCAATCTCCAAACCCTACATTTGATTAGAATGTAGAAAAAGTATGTGTTAGTACAAAATGTACTAAATATGTTATCTAGCATAATCATAAGAGCATAAGACAAGGGTTAGTCAATATAAGACATAATCCAAAATCATATGAAATACTTCATGAAACATAAACTATAAGCATAAGAGACAATATCATAATAATAAGCAAAGTCTCCAACATAAGCATCATATAAGCATTATTTGACTCTTAGTCATATATACCGTAATAGAGCTACTCTCAGGTAACCTAAAAGCATACATGTGCAATGCATGAATAGCATCGCATAATACCACCCAAGCCAAGTATCCCTCTATGGTCATCTTAATCATAGTCTATATACATGGTCAAGTCTTAAACTTCTTGACCATAAGGGCACCATACTCCTAAGTAACCTCAAAGCACACTTGTGCAATGCATGAAAGGCATCCCAAATGTCATCACCCAAGGGTATACCCTAGGTGTAACATGGTGTACTTGACCCCGAAGGGGTCTCATACAAGCCCTTAGCACATCATAACATAAGATAATAGAAAAGTACGGAAATTTTAAAAACTTTTATCCATATAATCAAAACATTTTCATAAAGAAAGCGGAAGTCTTTACTACACTTTTGTCTCAAACCATATATTAAACTCTTGAATAAAACTCTTGGGACGCAGCCCATAGAAAAAGTCTAAAATATAAAGAAATGACATAAAGGAAATAATAGGATTGTCGTCGAAGCTATGAGGACTCACCAAATCTTCAACTCTTCTTGCTCCTTAGAAACCTAGCCTCCAAAGGAACTCAACCTCTAAAACCCTACATTTGATTAGAATGTAGGCAAAGTATGCGTTAGTATAAAATGTACCAAGTATAATAGCTAGCACAACATTAGAAGAGAATCTCAAAATGGTTAGTCAACATTGTACAAAAGCATAAGAGATAATAACATAGTCATAACATAACCTCCAACTTAAGCTTCATATAATCACAAGTCAACATAATACATAGTTAATGAACATAGGAGATAAATCATGTTCATAGCATAGTCTTTACTTAGACCTTCTTACTAACTTTATTCAACCCTTAGGCAATCATATTATAAGAGAACTACTTCACAATCCACCTCAAAGCATACTTGGGTAATGCATGAATGACATCCCAAAATACCATCCAAACTAAGTAGCCCTTTTGGTCATTCTAGGGTATAGTCCACATTCATAGTCAAGACTTAGGTTTTTATATCATAAGAGCACTATACTCCCAAGTAACCTCAAAGCACACTTGTGTAATGCATGAAAGACATTCCATAATACCATTCACATTAAGCATACCCTTGAAGTCAACATAGTCATACTTACCCTCATTTGGTCTCATTCTTTAGCTTACTTCATATACATAAGGGAACTACCATCCTTAGTCAGTCATATCATGGAAGGCAACTATAGCACAATCCTATCTCAAGATACTTCACTCAAAAGAACTCTTTCTTGAATAACCCTAAGTCATACTTGTGCAATGCATGAATAGCATCCCTTAATACTATTCATGCTAAGTACTACTTTTAGGTCCTCATACTAGTACTTCTTTTTTTGGAACCTAGTTCTTCTCTTTAACTTTAGAACACTATGAGGTACTCTCTTAAGTAGGTCTTAGTTCATTACTATATTGAATCCTATGAGATACTACTTTTAGCATGTCTAGGTTCATCATTAACATGGACCCTATGAGATAATACCTTAAGCATGCCTAAGTCCATTTATATTCTTGAAAACTATGAGGTACTTCATTAAGTAAGTCTTAGTTCAATTATGCTTTAGAACACTATGAAAAGCTTCTTTAAGCATGTCTTAGTTCATTGGATATGGAGATTGCTACTAGAAACCTTAACTCAACTATGTGAAGGCTTCCATCTCATGAGACCTAACTTTGGGTAAACCCACATTCTACTATGTAAGAGTTCCCCCTTTAACTTGGATAGTCCTCACATTAACTAGGTGTGGTTCTCCTTTCAACTTGGGGCCCATACCCTCTCTTGTGTGACACTCCATCTCATTGTAAATATCCACTTGGCATCAAGCATACACCCCAAGATTTCACTATTAAGCCTTGCTTAACATTCATGACTCATGGAAAGATGTCCTTGACACCCAATCCACATTCATGTGATTCTATCACTTTATACTTTCAAGCATTCATAAGGTAGGTTAGGTGAGTATAGGCCTTTCACCACAATTCTACCTATTAAACTTCTATTCATCACATTGACTCTACTCTCAAAGCCCTAGTGATTCAACATTCATGACTACAAGCCTTACTCTTAAAGCTTTACTTCATTCTATCCTTATTCATATCTAGATTACAGGACGATCAATTCATACGCTTCATCTTAAGCAATTCTCATCGCATTCCTCATTATCAAGAGATTCTAGTCATAAGTCATCATGTAAGATCAATCTCAAGCATTACCAATCAAGACCCATCACATTCACATTATTCAAAATTAATTCATGTATATAGATATCTAGTCTTAGACAATTACTAGTCAAAGTATTATTTCTAGGAGATCACCTTGACCTTCCATTTCACCATCCATGGCAATAACCCACATAATTCAACTTCATCAATAAGACTAGGGTAATCATCGAAATCACATAAATTCATCATAATATCATGAATCAACACTAAATTAATCATAAATAAGTATTATCCAACCGATTGGAATCATACCCAATTAAACCCACACATTGGAAGAAACCTAGCTTAGATTGGGATTCTTCTACACAAATTCTAGGAAATTCTAGGGGAATCTATGGGTGGAAGAACCCATAGATGAATAATCTAAACATACCTTAATTCAAAGCCCTACACAAGATTCCAACAGTGGAGTCTTTGTTCTTTACCTTAGCTTAAAGCTCTATCTTCTTCTTCAAGCCTTGGGTTTTCTAGAGAGAGAAATATTTGAGTGGAGAGTATTTTGGGGTTTTGATTTGGGTCATGTGATGAAGTAAATTAAATGGGTGCTTAAAAGCTTAAAATATCTTATATAGGGGTTTTAGGACTAGGTAAAACGACCCCACCCAAAAACTCCCACGTTTGGAATTTCTCATTAACTCCCCCACTTGGCAGCCTACTACCTAAGCCTCACGAGAGGCACCACAGGTCGTGGTCCTCACCACTGACCATGGTCCTGCTCGTGGTCTTGGGACAAGTAGCTAGGACACTTGGCTTGGCCCCTAAAAATTCCATGGCATGACCACGAGCCTTCCCACGAGCCGTGGTCAAGACTAATGGCTGTGAAGTGGCTCGTGGTTCATTGTCCAATGACTTGTCCTCAAAGAATTACCTCCAAACGCCTAAGGGACCTTCATGAAGCCTCCCACAAACTGTGGTCAAGACCTCTGGTTGTGATGATGGCCATGAAAATTGGGGTTGTGCCTGACTTAAAGTGCCTTATATTCCCTCTTTCTAAGACATCTTTACGAGCCTTCCCACGAACCGTGGTCAAGACCACTAGTTGTGAAGTGGCTCGTGAAGCTAAGCCACTTTGAGGCAGACCTCAGGGAACTACTGACTTGGCCTCACGAACCACACCACGAGCGGTGGTCCACACCACTGGCCGTGGTGGTGGTCGTGGACTTGAGGCAGTGTGCACCAAGCTTGGGGCAGCTTTGGCCCTTGGCTTAGGCTTTGCCCATTTGCTTTGGCACTTGCCCTTGCACCCTCAATAGAAACTTAAATGGTCTTCTAAACTATAGTGTGTAACACGTGCCTTGACGTTTAACCCCTAAACCCCTCCTTCTTAACTACGGGAAGTCTCATCTACGACTCTGATCCATATACATCACACTTTAGAACCCTAGCTTGAGGCTCTAGTATGGTCTACTAGTTTCCGGGGTATTACAATATCTCCCCCTTGGGAACATTCATCCTCGAATGATATTTCTAAACACTTCTTAAGGGAACGACTCTAGACTAGCTGCCCATCATGCATGAAACATATCTAATGCACATAAACACGGAGGAAAACTTCAATCCCACTACACATACTCAATGCAACACAAGGAAGTAGGAGCTTCATCAAACAACCCATTTTTGCCCCAAATCTAATAAATTATCATATTCATAGGAGGAACTACCTTCTCAGAACAAAATTATGCTCAACATACACTAACGGAGCTCATATGCAAATTACTCTAAAAAAGCATTCATTTAAGGAGGAATCTCTCAACTCCAAACTAAGGCATGCTCATATAATCGTCTCATGAAGTCTATATACAACTTATGCAAAGCACTACAACATGAGGTAAAACAATGAATATAAGTCATTTCTATCCAGACGTAAGCTTTTTCATGAACATGCTTATAAGGAAATCATGGCAACACATAGACACACAATGACCTTACTAGCTAGGCACACTCTCTCCCCCTTGGGAATAAGCCTATACGAATTTCTTCTAAACATCCTCTATCACATGAAAGCAACTATGAGGCTTATACATACTAAAGACAACATAAAGGTCTATCATATCAAAGAGTCATAGAAGACAAGCAACATCGGAATCTAGATAAAGCATGTAGCACATACTGGTAGTAACATAAGGAGATCACTCTTGATATTTCTTAGCTTGGAGGTTATAGAACCTATTCTTCTTTTGAGCATTCTCATCCGGACCACTAGATGCAACTTTCTTATCCTCCCTTCCCTTAGACTTAAGAATCGAGCAATCTCTCATTTTGGCCCATCCTTTCCACACCCATAGCAACCATCCATGTCGGCTAGGCACTTACCATAATGACTCCTCCCACACTTGGAGCAAGTAGACTTGGGAAATGGAGACCCACTACCCTTTTCTTGGTCAAACCTAGGGGTGTTGGAAGAATCTTGACTGGATTACCTTTGTTTAGTCCTAGGCCTACCTTGTCTAATGTTCTTGGCATTAGAAAAGTTCCCACTATCAGTTCTAGCTCTCTTTACCTCCCTATTCATTTTCTTGAACTTTTTATCCTCAATTTGTTCGGCATGAACCATAAGACTTGAAATATTCATACTAGGGAAAAGCATTGCCGGACGACACTTATTCTCTACCAAGTTGGACACTCATATCAAAAATTTATTCATTATAGTCCTTGAGTCCGCCACTAGAGTTGCAACATACTTGGATAGTTGGGTGAACTTAAGAGCATACTCCTTCACACTCATACCTCCTTGACGAAGGTTAATGAATTCTTGCATTGTTTGTTCCCTCAATTCTTGGGGAAAGAACCTATCTAGGAATGCTTCTTTGAACCCTTCCCACTCTATTAGGCCCGCTTTTATCGGCCTATTATATTTCCATTGTTCATACCATATTTGTGCTATATCTCTCAATTGATAAGCGGCTAGCTCCACTTTCTCTACCGAAGTCAATCCCATGATAGCAAGCACCTTATATACCTTATCTATAAAACCTTGAGGATCTTCCTCCACCTTGGAGCCATAAAACTCCGGAGGGTTCATCCTCAAAAACTCTCTCACCCTTAAAGCAACCATCCCTTTACTGGGTTTGCCGGAGCTACCACCTCCCTATTGGCTTGGGCCAACATTATAAAGATCGACCTAATCTCCACATTAGACATATTCGTAGGATCAATTGGAGCTTGAGGAGGAGCTTGATGTGGCACTTGGAGAGGAACCCCTTGCTCCTCATTGACTTTCTCTTCTCTCCTAGCATTTACCCTTGTATTAGCCATACCCTGAAAATCAATGGGCACGGATTTGAAAAAAGGGCCTATTAAACCAAAGCTTTATGGCACGACTTAGAGAATGAAGAAATGAGATTTCCTAAACATCCAATAGCCTCCTATTCATAAATGTGGCGCGCTTCACATTTATGAACAAGACTCTACTAGATGTGGTTTGAGACAATCCTAGAACCATTCTAAACCTTGTGCTCTGATACCAAGTTTGTCACAACCCAAGGGTATACCATAGGTGTAACATGGCGTACTTAACTCCGAAGGGGTCTCATACAAGCCCTTAGCACATCATAACATAAGATAATAGAAAAGTACATAAATTAAAAAAAACTTTTATCCATACAATCGAAACATTTTCATAAACCAAGTAGAAGTCTTTACTACATTTTTGTCTCAAACCATCTATTAAAGTCTTGAATAAACCTCTTGGGACGCAGCCCATACAAAAAGTCTAAAACATAAAGAAATGACAAAAAGGAAATAATAGGTTTTTCCTCAAAGCTATGAGGACTCACCAAATCTTCAACTCTTCATTCTCCTTACAAACCTAACCTCCAAGGGAACTCAATCTCCAAAACCCTACATTTGATTGGAATGTAGGCAAAGTATGCATTAGTACAAAATGTACCAAGTATGATAGCTAGCACAACATCATAAGAGAATCTCAAAATGGTTAGTCAACATAGGACAAAAGCATAAGAGATAATAACATAGTCATAGAATAACCTCCAACATAAGCATCATATAATCACAAGTTAACATAATACATAGTTAATGAGCATAGGAGATAAATCATGTTCATAGCATATTCTTTACTTAGACCTTCATACTAACATTCTTCAACCCTTAGCCTATCATATTATAAGAGAACTACTTCACAGGCCACCTCAAAGCATACTTGTGCAATGTATAAACGACATCCCATAATTCCATCCAAACTAAGTACCCCTTTTGGTCATTCTTCGGCATAGTCCACATTCATAGTCAAGACTTAGGTTTTTATATCTTAAGAGCACTATACTCCCAAGTAACCTCAAAGGACACTTGTGCAATGCATGAAAGGCATCCCATAATACCATTCACACTAAGCATAACCTTAAAGTCAACATAGTCATATTTACCCTCCTTTGGTCTCATTCTTTAGCTTACTTCATATAGACAAGGGAAATACCATCTTTAGTCAATCAAATCATGGAAGGCAACTATAGCACAATACTATATCAAGATATTTCACTTAAAAGAACTCTTTCTTAAATGACCCTAAGTCATACTTGTGCAATGCATGAATAGCATCCCATAATACTATTCATGCTAAGTATTACTTTTCGGTCCTCATACTAATACTTCTTGTTTTGGAACCTAGTTCCTCTCTTTAAATTTAGAACACTATGAGGTACTCTCTTAAGCACGTCTTATTTCATTATGATATTGAACCTTATGAGATACTACTTTTAGCATTTGTAGGTTCATCATTAACATGGACCCTATGAGATACTACCTTAAGCATGTCTAAGTGCATTTATATTCTTGAAAACTATGAGGTACTTCATTAAGTAAGTCTTAGTTTAATTATGCTTTAGAACACTATGAAAAGCTTCTTTAAGCATGTCTTAGTTCATTGGATATGGAGATTGCTACTAGAAACCTTAACTCAACTATGTGAAGGCTTCCATCTCATGAGACCTAACTTTGGGTAAACCCACATTCTACTATGTAAGAGTTCCCCCTTTAACTTGGATAGTCCTCACATTAACTAGGTGTGGTTCTCCTTTCAACTTGGGGCCCATACCCTCTCTTGTGTGACACTCCATCTCATTGTAAATATCCACTTGGCATCAAGCATACACCCCAAGATTTCACTGTTAAGCCTTGCTTAACATTCATGACTCATGGAAGGATGTACTTGACACCCAATCCACATTCATGTGATTCTATCACTTTATACTTTCAAGCATTCATAAGGTAGGCTAGGTGAGAATAGGCTTTTCACCACAATTCTACCTATTAAACTTCTATTCATCACATTGACTCTACTCTCAAAGCCCTAGTGATTCAACATTCATCACTACAAGCCTTACTCTTAAAGCTTTACTTCATTCTATCCTTATTCATATCTAGATTACAAGACGATCAAGTCATAAGCTTCATCTTAAGCAATTCTCAGCACATTCCTCATTATCAAGAGATTCTAGTCATAAGTCATCATGTAAGATCAATCTCAAGTATTACCAATCAAGACCCATCACATTCACATTATTCGAAATTAATTCATGTATATAGATATCTAGTCTTACACAATTACTAGTCAAAGTATTATTTCTAGAAGATCACCTTGACCTTCAATTTCACCATCCATGGCAATAACCCACAAAATTCAACTTCATGAATTAGACTAGGGTAACCATGAATATCACATAAATTCATAATAATATCTTGAATCAACACTATATTAATCATAAATAAGTATTATCAAACCAATTGGAATCATACCTAACTAAACCCACACATTGGAAGAGACCCTAGCTTAGATTGTGGTTCTTCTTCACAAATTTGGGCAAATTATAGGGGACTCTATGGGTGGAAGAACCCATAGATGAATAAGCTAAACATACCTTAATTCAAAGCCCTACACAATCTCTCAACAGTGGGGTCATTTTACCTACTCCTAAAACCCCTATATAAGATATTTTAAGCTTTTAAGCACCCATTTAAGTCACTTTATCACAAGACCCAAATCAAAACCCCAAAATACTCTCCACTCAAATATTTCTCTCTCTAGAAAACCCGAGGCTTGAAGAAGAAGATAAAGCTTTAAGCCTGGTCCTGCTCGTGGGCTTGGGACCAGTAGCTAGGCCACTTGACTTGTCCCCTAAAAATCCATGGCATGGCCACGAGCCTTCCCACGAGCCGTGGTCAAGACCATTGGCCGTGAGGTGGCTCATGGTTCATGTTCCAGTTACTTGGCCTCAAAGACTTGCCTCCACACGCCTAAGGGACCTTCACGAAGCCTCCCACGAACCGTGGTCAAGACCACTGGTCGTGGTGATGGCCGTGAACATTGGGGTAGTGCTTGACTTAAAGTGCCTGCCTTCCCACTTTCTAAGGCATCTTCATGAGTCTTCCCATGAACCGTTGTCAAGACCACTGGTCGTGAAGTGGCTCGTGAAGGTAAGACACTTTGAGGCAGCCCTTAGGGAGCTACTTCCTTGTCCTCACGAACCACACCACGAGCTGTGGTCCACACCACTAGCTGTGGTGGCGGTTGTTGACTTGAGGAAGTGTGCACCAAGCTTGGGGTAGCCCTGGCTCATAGCTTAGGCTTTGCCCCTTTGCTTTGGAACTTGCCCTTACACCCTCAATAGAAACTTAAATGGTCTTCTAAACTACGGGATGTAAAACGTTCCTTGACGTTTAACCCCTAAACCCCTCATTCTTAAGTACGGGAAGTCTCATGTACGACTCTAATCCACATACATCACACTCTAGAACCCTAGCTTGAGGCTCTAGTTTGGTCTACTAGTTTCCGGGTATTACACCATACTACCCTTCACACTAAGCATAACCTTGAAGTAACCCTAGTCATATTTACCCTCCTTTGGTCTTATTATTAGCTTACTTCATATAGACAAGGGAATCCCTCATCTTTAGTTACTACTAACAAGGAAGGCAACTATAGCACAATCTTATCTCAAGATACATCACTCACAAGAACATCTTTCTTGAATGACCTTAAGTCATTCTTGTGCAATGCATGGATATCATCCCATAATACTATTCATGCTAAGTACCACTTTTAGGTCGACATACTAATACTTTTTGGTTTGGAACCTAGTTGCTCTCTTAAACTTTAGAACACTATGAGGTACTCTCTTAAGCACATCTTAGTTCATTATTAGGTTGAACCTTACTTCTTTTAGCGTGTCTAGGTTCATTATTAACATGGACTCTATGAGATACTACCCTTAAGCATGTCTAAGTCCATTTAAACTATTGAACACTATGTGGTACTTCATTAAGTAAGTCTTAGTTCAATTATGCTTTAGAACACTATGAGATGCTTCTTCAAGCATGTCTTAGTTCATTGGATATGGAGATTGCTACTAGAAACCTTCACTCAAATATGTGAAGGCTTCCATCTCATGAGACCTAACTTTGGTAAAACCCATACTCTACTACGTAAGAGTTCCCCCTTTAAGTTGGATAATCCTCACATCAACTAGGTGTGGTTCTCCTTTGTACTTGGAGCCCGAACCCTATCTTGTGTGACACTCCATCTCATTGTCAATATCCACTTGGAGCCAAGCATACACCCTAAGATTTACTATTAAGCTTTGCTTAATACTCATGTCTCATGGAAGGATGTCCTTGACAATCAATCCATGTTCAAGTGATTATATCACTTTATACTTTCAAGGATTTATAAGGTAGGTTAGGTGAGTATAGACCTTTCACCACAATTCTACCTACTAGGCTTCTATTCCTCACCTTAGCTTTACTCTCAAAGCCCTAGTGATTCAAAATTCGTGACTACAAGCCTTACTCTCAAAGCTCACAATCATCAATTACCCTCGAGATTATAAGGCATTCTAATCACATTCTTTATTATCAAGTGATTCTAGTCATGATTCGTCAAAAGGTTCAACTTCTATGTTCTACAAGTCAAGATCCATCATACATAATAAGGTCTAGTTCAATTCACGATTATGTGTTCCTAACCTTGAAAAATTACTACATATGACATTGATTTTAGAAGATCAATTATAATTCTTCAATTTCACCTTTCATGGCATAAACCCACAACATATCAAATTCATCACATAAACTAGGGTTAACCATAGAAATCACATAAATTCATCATAATATCATAATTCAATGCTAACTCATTCATAATTAGGTATTATCCACTAGATTGGAATCATACCTAAACACTACCCACAATGTAGGTAGAAACCCTAACTAGAATTGGATTTTGACTTCACAATTGGGGGAAAACCTAGGGGGCTCTATGGGTGGAAGAATCCATAGATGATTAAGCTAATATACCTTGATTCAATGACTAGAAGAAGCATGAAAAGATGGAAGAATTTCGACCTAGGTTGCTGCCCTTCTTCTTTTTCTTCTTCACTTCTAGAGAGAGCATTATTTGGAGAGCATTTGGGTTCTTTGAAGAATGAGTTAATTGACTTAGTTTAGGGGTATATTAGGCTTATTTAGGTGGTTTAATAACTAACTAACCGACCACTCTTAACCCCATAACTAATTACTAATTAACCCCCAAACCCCTAACTTAAAACTAAAAACTAAAATATCTGCCCCATTCATGAGACCCCCCACCCACAGACCGTGGGTGGGTGATGAGTCCACAAATCACACTCATTTAGGGCTATATGTTAATAGAAATTGTGTCTTTAAATGCTTATTTTATCTCAATATCTGATGAAAACCCTTAAGTTTTTCAGGTATTTGATGTTTGAAGGAAAGCATGGACACTACGTCGCAAAATGGAACGAAAAGGCTGAGAAGAACAAAGAAATGAAGGCATGAGGATCACCGAGTCCACTTGGTGAGTCGCCGAATGGTCTTACTTCGCCTTTTGTTCCAGTGTGCTTAGCCCTGAAGGAAAGGATCATGTCGGCGGAGATAGGGAGCAATGGGCGCATCGCTGAGAAGTTCCGCGAACTAGTACCATGTCACCCAATGACCCAGAGCACGACGATGCTGAAGGCTGGTGCAAGACAGCGATGAACTACACCAAAGGGCGAATCACCGAGTTGATCGGCCATTCTGACTAACGATGCCGAATGATCCGCTGTAGCACAAATCTGTGAAAACTATAAATACTAGTTAGAGTTGTAGTTTTAAGAGTCGAACAATTATTATTATTTTCATATAGAATAGTACTTTTTGGTATTTTTGCTCTGAGTTTCAGAGGGTTTTGAAGACTTGAAGAAAAAGAGGGTTTCATCTCCAAGGATTTGGACTTGGGTCTTTTGGATTCTTCATTCTTGGCCTGTAACAAGACTTAAATCTTCATACCCATTTGAATGCAAGCTCATTTAGGTATAAATTTCTATCTCTTGATGTGTGGATAAAACCCCCAATTCTTGGGGTGTGATTTAGCGAATATGGGTTAAGATAATTGTTGGGTCTTGCTTGCTGATAGTTTAATCGTAGTTTAATTGTGATTTCGTTTAGTGGTTGTGGCTGAATTTAATAATTTGTAGTTGCAAATAGAAGTTTATTAATGTGTTTTCGGCTTTCGAGAGAGAGAGGTAGTAAAACTAAGACCACTAGATTGATGTCCAGTGTGAGTGGGTCGACATGAGGTTTTGCTCGAGAGAGTGAACGCTAGTCCCATGTCCATACACTCAGCTCGAAAGAGTGAGTGGGTTATGGCGTAGGCTGATCTTCATGCGGCAAGTGGGTGTCTGAGAGGAATGCATTTGAAACGGGGTAAGTTGCTCGAGAGAGAGATTATCCCCCTTAAAGTCTAGCCTAGTCACAATTACTCTTTGAATCTTCTATCGAAAGAATGTACCCAATAATCTAGCTTAACTCGTATTCCCGTCACATCGCAAGGATCCCCTCTCATTACTTAGAAACCCTTGCTTATTTTGCTATTTTTTCCTTACTTGTGACAAAACCCCCCATTGTTAATTGACACTCTTGTGTCCCCCTTTAATTGTAAATGTTTTTACTCGTTAATGTCTTTAGCTACGACTAGTTAGAACTAAATTTTATTTTTCTATTAATTTTCAAAACCACTCTCTTGGGAACGATCCCAACCCTTGGTTGGGTTACTAAACTATTGTACGATCATAGACACTTGCATCAGAAGTTGTGTCTTGATTACGCAAACATCAGTGGGTTCACGAACCGTACTGCACCTTTGTAGGTGAGGTAGTGTGGTTAAAACCCTCATTCTAAGTATGAGAATCATTTTTATGATTTAAACCCTCTCATAAAACTCTAAAACTCTTACAAAAAGCTCTAGAACTTTCTTGTTTAGTTCAATAGTTTCTGGGGAGTAACATCATCATATAAATCATTACAACATAAATAGAACCATCTCTTAGGTAACCCTAAGTTATAGTTGTACAATGTATGAATGGCATCCCATAATACCATTCATACTAAGTATCCCTTTTAGGCCACAATAGTCATGTTTACCATTCTTTGATCCCATATTTAGTTAATACTCATAGACAAGGAACATTCACTTTTAATAAGTCATGTCAAGGAAAGAAACTCATAGCAACAATCCAAGTTAAGCATTCATCTTTACATTTAGCCTTCATGTCAATATTCTCAATAATATCATTATAAGCACATTTATTTCATAAGACATTATAACATTTGAGGAACACACCATAACCACTCTCGAAGCCTACTAGTGCAATGCTTGGATGAAGTCCCATACCCCCACCCACACTTCATAGAACCTCTTGAGCAACCATACTACATAACTCACATGATGGGAATAAGCCCTAACCGACATAGACCATGTGAGCTAATCATGGAATCCGGTGTCTATCCCACTCTGTAAAGGGTTGGTCTACTTGCCTAAGTTAGAACCGGTAATTTAGCTTAGGTTGATCCACTAGCTAATAACCTATGTGGGCACATAGTTATGGGATAAAAAGGTTTTTACTAGAAATCCGGTCTAACATGGGGAGAGCTTCCACCTCACAATATCCTCTTGGTGCTAAGCATTAAATTCCCATGGAGTAGTTCATTCTCTTTAAACATTATTACACATGAGAGGGAAGCCATTGACTTACCTACTCAAGTTACATTATTACACACATGAAAGGGTGCCATTAGCCTACCGATTCAAGGTACATCATTAGAATAGCTCATTGAATCCTCATGAAAGGGATACCATTAGTCTACTAATTCAAGGTTCATCATTATAGTAGTTCATGGACTCATCATGCAAGGGATACCATTGGTCTACCGATTCAAGACAAAGCCTTAAATTACTTCATTAGTCATTTATGAAAGAAATGCCATTGGCCGACCGATTCAAGGTTCATTAAGATCACTTTAATTACACATGAAGAGGATGCCCTTAGCCTACCAATTCAAGGTATATCAATCATGGTTACTTTTATTTACATATGAAAGGGATGCCATTGGCCTACCGATTAATTTGGCTGAGGAAAGCCTTTCACATCATCACAATTACATCATAGTCATACTCACTATATTCTTAAGTATTCATAAAGCATGTACATAAACATCATGATCATGATTCATCAACACATCTAGGATTACTACATTAGACATGGATAACAACATGATTCAAATTGTTCATCTACTACAAGCACATTCTTATGATATTCATCTTTCTATAATTCACCCACATCACAAGTTCATAAATTGGGGACATGGGGATTTCATGGTTTCTTAGGGAAAATTCAACATAATAACCATAGGAATTACTCAATTAATACATAATTCTAGTAATCAATCCATAACATTCATAATTCGATAACCTTCTACTCACATCAATCAACACGCACACTTTAAGATCCAATTTGAAAGAATTGGCAGAATTCATGGATTCTTGAGGAATTCATATAAAAAGCAGTAAATAATCATCAATTTGATCATAATATAAAGCAATTAAACCATTAAGCCCTAACTTGTTCTTCTTCTTCTTCTTCTATGGAATTATAGAGAGAAGATTTTGGAGAAAGTTAAGTTGGTTATGATTTTGGGTTTGGGATTTATGAAGTGTATGAGGTAGTTAAAGGCTTAAAAATTCTTATATAGGTCTAATAAAACAATATAAAACGACTTCACACTTAACTAACTTAATTAGGAATTACCTAAACTACCCATTACCTTGGCCGAGACTTGGGTAGTGTTGCAGGAATGACCTACGCCTGGGACCTATGGTCCGTGAATGGATCTATTGGCCGTCCTGCAGGTCCGTATTTCATGGTCTGTAGCTCCCAAATTTAGCTCTTGACCCACGACACCCATCCACGGGGCATGGGTCCACCTACTAGCCATAGGTGGCCCATTTTGGACAGTTTTGGGGCAGCTTTGGGGCTAGGCTTTAGGGTCCTTGAAGTTGGTCCTTGGGGAGTCGTACCTTGACGTTTAATCCCTAAACCCCTCATCCTAAGTATGGGAAGACATTTTACAACATTAACCCGCACATCAAACTCTAAAACTTTCACGTAAGGCTCTAGTTTCACCTACTAGTTTTCCGGGTGTTACATTATCTCCCCCTTGGGAACATTCATCCTCGAATGATGATCTAGACACCTTTAGGAATTAAAGACTCAAAACTAGCCGCCCATCATGAATGAAACATCAAATAATGCTCAATTCAAGGGAGGTTACATGATCTCCATCTCAATGCAACACAAGGAAGTAGGAACTACATCTAGCAACCCATTATGCATGCAAACTTCACATTTCTTAAATTTGTAGGAGGAACTACCTTCTCCAACTCAAAGCATGCTCAACTCAACACCATGAATCAAATTATGCAATTACTCTCAAAAACATTTTCAACAATTCGTCTCATGAAGCATATATGCAACTCATACTAAATGCACGTCAACATGAGGAACACATAAATCATGAAAACTCATTTTCTTTCTAAACATGAACTCAATCAAGAACATGCATAACATAAGGATATCATGGAAACACATAAATCACACATAACTCCAAAACATGAACAAGCCACAAGGAACTCTTTGTCTCAAGCTTGAATAGGAATGGAAGAAAGAGATAAGGATATCAGAATTCTCAACAATCTTACTTTCTAAGCATACCATCTCCCCTTGGGAGTAAACCCCTACTAAGGCTAACATCAAAATAGCATAGGGATCTTAATAAAACATTTACACCTATAAGGAATTATCAACATACCAGTGCCTTCATTCGGAAGGGCTCCTTTGTCTTCTCTAGACTGGAGTGCATAGAAGCAACCATAATTTGGAGGAATGGGAACCGTGCCATTAAGAGAAGCTTTCTTGGCCTCTCTTCCTTTTGCCAAAAGTATAGGGAAATTTTTCACTTGATGATCACTCTTTCCATAACCATAGCAACCATCCGTACCGGCTAGGCACTTCCTATGGTGCTTCTTTCCACATTTGGTGCAAGTAGGCTTAGGAAATGGAGACCCTCTACCTTTAACTTGGTTAGCCCTAGGAGTTTTTGGAGAATCTTGGTTGGAGGATCTCTTTTTGAACTTGGTTGACCTTGTTCATCGGACCTAGCTCTCTTTATCCCTCTATTCTTTATCTTGAGTTTTAACTCCTCAATTTGTTGTGCATACACCATAAGCCTAGAGATATTCATGTTATCATGGAGCATTTCCTTACGACATTCTTCTCCAACTAAGCCGGACAAACCTGTCACAAATATACTCATCTCATCCCTCGGATCCACCACCATTGATGGAGCATACTTGGATAGTAGGGTAAATTTCAAAGCATACTCTTGAACACTCATGCTACCTTTCCTAAGGTTAATGAATTCTTCTACCTTAGCTTCCCCAATTCACGGGGAAAGAACTTATCAATGAATGCTTTCTTAAACACCTCCTAATCTATGGGACCCGCTCCTATCGGCCTATTTTTCTTCCATTGAATATCTAAACTTGAGTGACATCCTTCAATTGGTAAGCGGTTAGCTCCACTTTTTCAACCGAAGTCACCCCCATATCATCAACTACCTTGTAAACCTCATCCACAAATTCTTAAGGATCCTCTCCCACTTTGGAACCTAGAAAGATGAGAGGATTCATTCTAACAAAATCCCTCAATCTAGAAGCCGTGGAATTCACATTAGGGTTCACATGAGTCCCAACATCTCTATTGGCTTGGACCGCCATAGCTTGGGCTTGAGTTGTCACGACTTGAGTCAACATTAGAAGAGACGACCTCACTTCCACATCCAACATAGCCGGAGGATTAATCGGAGCTTGATTGGCTTGAGGAGCTTCTTCATTGACATTGTTATCCTCTATTCTCCTTGCATTAGCGCTTCGTGTATTCATATCCTGAAGACACAAAAGACAGATTAGGAGATGGACTTTATAGAGTTAAAATCTATGGCACGACTTTAAGAGTAATAAAAGAAGTGTAGTTTCCTAACATCTTATATCCTCTCATTCATAAATGTGGCGCGCTTCACACTCATTAACAAGACTCTACTAGACGTGGCTTATGAGACATCATCCTAAAACCATCCCAAAATCTTGTGCTCTGATACCATGTTTGTCACAACCGAAGAGTACCCCTAGATGTAACACGACGTACAAGACTCAGAAAAGTCTCATACAAGCTTCATAGCATATCATAACATAAGATAATATAAAATGGTGCGGAAATTTAAAAACTTTTATCCATACAATCAAAGTCTTTTATAAAAGCAAGCGGAACTATAACTTGTCTCAATTAGCCATCCAATACAATCTTTGAATCAACAATAGGGTCACAACCCTTCAAAAAAATCCATAAACATAAAATGACTTAGAAAGAAACTACTAATGGCTCATACGTCCTCGCATCTTGAAGACTCACCACTAGCTAGGAGAATTGTCGATCCAAGCTTGAATCCAAAAGAAGATCACCTTAAGAATCGGAACCTACAGTTTGTGAATGTAGAAAATATGGGTTAGTACAAAAATGCACCAAGTATGATAGCCATGAACAAAATCCTTGAAAAAAAATACTAAAAGGAACATTTTTGTTCAAAAGTATGCATTTATAAAGTTTGAGAATCATCATGCACTTTTAGTGTAAAACACAAGTCACAAGCATGTTCATCATATAAATCATTATAACCTAATAGAACCATCTCTTAGGTAACCCTAAGTTATACTTGTGCAATGTATGAATGGCATCCCATAATACCACTCATACTAAGTATCCCTTTTAGGCCACCATAGTCATGTTTACCATTCTTTGATCCCATCTTTAGTTAATACTCATAGACAAGGAACATTCACATTTAATAAGTCATGTCAAGGAAAGTAACTCATAGCAAAAATACAAGTTAAAAATTCATCTTTACATTTGGCCTTCATGTCAATATTCTCAATATCATCATTATAAACACATTCATTTCATAAGACATTATAACATTCGAGGAACACACCATAACCACTATCAAAGCCTACTCGTGCAATGCATGAAAGAAGTCCCATACCCCTACCCACACTTCATAGAACTTCTTGAGCAACCATACTACATAACTCACATGATGGGAATAAGCCCTAACCGACATAGACCATGTGAGCAACTCATGGAATCCGGTGTCTATCCCACACCGTAAAGGGTTGGTCTACTTGCCTAATGTAGAACTGGTAATTTATTAGGTAGATCCACTAGCTAATAAGCTATGTGGGCACACAGTTATGGGATAAGGAGGTTGTTACTAGAAACTTGGCCTAATATGGGAAGAGCTTCAACCTCACAATATCCTCTCGCTGCTAAGCATTGAATTCCCATGGAGTAGTTCATTCTCTTTTAACATTATTACACATGAGAGGTATGTCATTGGTCTACCAACTCAAGGTACATTATTACACACATGAAAGGGTGCCATTAGGCTACCGATTCAAGGTTCAGCATTATAGTAGTTCATGGAATCATCATGAAAGGGATACCATTGGTCTATCGATTCAAGACAAATCCTTAGAATACTTCATTAGTCATTTATGAAAGGGATGCCATTGGCCTACCGATTCAAGGTTCATTAAGATCACTTTTAATTACACATGAAGAGGATGCCCTTAGCCTACCAATTGAAGGTATATCAATCAAGCTTACTTTTATTCACACATGAAAGGGATGCCACTGGCCTACCGATTCATTTGGGTAAGGAAAGCCTTTCACATCATCACAATTACTCACTCTATTCTCAAGTATTCATAAAGCATGTACATAAACATCATGATCATGATTCATCAACACATCTAGGATTACTTGTCATGACCCGAGCCTATACCCCGGAAGCGACACGGCGTACAAGACTCCAAAAAGTCGCATATAAGCCTCATAGCATTCATAACATTCGATATAAGGATAATGGTACGAAATTGAAAATTTTCTGTAAATCCATACAATCAAAAACTTCATTTAAAACAAGCGGAAGTCTACTAGTCTCACATGGCCATCTAAAAAAAATATCCGAAATAAAAGTAGGGACACTGCCCTTTACAATCGAAAGTCTAACAAATGTCTATTACTTGAAAGAAATGAAACATCAAAGTACTTGTCCTCAAATCCATGAGGACATACCAATAGTCTTGGAAGAACTCCATCCAATCTTGAACTAGAGAGAATCAACTCAAATACCGGGACCTACACTTGTAGTAAAATAGAAGAAATATGGGTTAGCACAATTAAGTACTAAGTATGATAGCCATGCAAAAACATGCTTAAAACATACATTTTATTTGGAAGTCATGCATTTATGCCAATTAGAGAAAACTTCATGAACATAAATATAAGAGGCATAATATACACACATAACCAATATACAAGTCATATCTTCACATTAGAGAATTATCAACAGATAAGCCATTTCATCACATTAAACTTTCACCTCAAGCAACCACAAGCTATACTATGTGCATTGTATGAATATCGTCCCATACCACCATCCACACTAACCACCAAAAGTGAACTTACCATTCATACTTTTCACCTTTACACAATACTCATACATAAGAGAAATAAACATTTCATAAGTCATGACAAGGAAGTAACTCATAATACAATCCAAGTAAATCATGCATCATTACATTAAGTATCTAAATCAACATTCTTCGTTAGCTTCATTAAGAGGACATTCATTCATTGGCCATTAAGACATTATAGGAACACACCATAGCCCCTCTCAAAGCCTACTTGTGCAATGCATGGATGGCATACCATACTACCACCCACACTAAGTAGTGCATTCTCGAGAAACCATAGTTCATTAACATTTTTTGTAAGGGTAAGCCTTAATCGACATAGACCATGTGAGCAATCCATGGAATTCCGGTGTCACCCTCACCGGATAAGGGATTCCTACTTGCTTAAGGTAGAACCATTACATTTTAGCTTAGGTGGATCCACTAGCTAGACCTATGTGGGCACATAGTTATGGGATAGGGATATTTCTACTAGATACCTCACTTCAACTCACGTATGAGCATCCATCTCAATAGATTGTTAATAGATACCCCGCCTCAACTCCCGGATGAGCATCCATCTCAATTAATATCCACTCGGTGCTTAGCATTATTCCCCACGGAGTACTAAACATTCATTACTTTAATAATCATTATGGGATAAGAGATTATTACTAGATACCCCGCCTCAACTCCAGGATGAGCATCCATCTCAAACCCAACATTCATTCATTAGATAGCTCATAGATTCAAAGATAAGAATATCATTCCAAGTAAGAATCCCATATTGTGAGAAAGTCCTTTAACAACATGTCATTATCATTCATTAGTGTACAATTGAGCATAGCCTTTCAATCAACACAACATCATTAACATATTCTTAGAAACTTCATGCATTCTTCATTCATGAGTGTGTGTGTATGAGAGAATTACCTTTCACATATATCATCATCATCATTCATAAGTGTTAAGTTGAGAAATAGCTTTCAATACTAACACAATTTCATTCTAAACATGATCATAATACTATCATTGAAATAACACACATATTCTTCACATCATGATCCTTCATAGATCCTTCGTGAAATTGCCTTCCAAGTCTATACATCAATTACAACCCAAACATATACGATACTACAATAGATAAGGGAATTAACATGATTTAACTACTAATTCAATATAAACATAAACAATTCAACATACTTTCATGATCAACCAGTTCCCAATCATAATTCACATCTTAAGAATTTGGTAAACATTGGTTCATAGGGTAAAATCATCTTAATTCACCATTAAAACATCAATTAACCATGATTCATCACTTAATTGCGTTTGGAAAACGTTTTTGGAATTGAAACCATGCATATATTGAAAATTAGGGTTGTTGGGGAAACTTTGGAGACTTGAAATCATCTTTGAAATTGGCTCCTTGAAAGAAACTAAGACAAGGATGAAGACTACCATACCTTCAAGGAAGAAATCCACACGAAATTGAAGAAGAAATTTTCTCCTTGATCCTTAGACTTGACCTTGAACTTGTTCTTCAATGGAGTTTCTAGAGATAGAACTTTTGGAGAGGTGGGTTTCTATTTTTAGAGTTGGGAAATAATGAAGTCTAAAAAGGAGTTTAATACTTTTAAAACCCTTAAAATATCTTAATAAACCAATAATAACCGTCCATTAATTCAACTAACTATTTAAAGAATTTACCAAACCACCCTTAACTTGGTCAAGACTTTGACAGCAAACAGGTGCCATCAACGAAACCCCCACCTACGAACCGTGGGTAGGGTCACGCCCCGTACTGTCACTTCTTGGTTTGTTACTGAAACATGGTTTTGGGGAACTTGACCTACGGAGGCCATCCATGGAGCGTGAAGGGACCTATGGGGCGTAGGTCCCCATCCGTAGGTCATCTCAAAATTACAGCCTTTTGGTTTCTTGGGGTCTTGGGGGTTAGGCTTTAGGATCCTCCTCAAGGACCCCTAGGGTGGTCCTTGGGGAGTCTTACCTTGACGTTTAACTCCTAAACCCCTCAACCTAAGCTCGGGATATCATTCTACCACATGAAACCCCATTACAACTCAAACACACAATTGTTAGGATCTAGTTTCACCTATTCATTTTGCGGGTCGTTACATTATCCCCCACTTGAGAACATTCATCCTCAAATGACACTATAAACACATTAAGGGATTAACGACTCCAGACTAGCAGCCCATCATGCATGCAATATTATAAACAATGCACAAAACTAGGAGGAAACATCAACTCCACATCAATAAGCTCAATGCAAAACAAGAAAGTAGGAACTACATATATAAACTCATTATGCATCATAACTTCAACATTTCTCATTTCATTGGAGGAATTACCTTCTCCAACTCAAATCATGCTCATCATAAAATCATTAAGCACATTATGCAATTACTCTTAACAGCACATTTCGGCATGTTCAACAATCAACCTCATGAGGTATGTAGACAACTCATACTAGATGCAAATCAACATGAGGAACATAAATCATAAAAACACATTTTCTTTTTTAAACATAAATTCATCAAGAACATGCATAACATAAGGAGACCATGGAAACACATAATCACACATGACTCCAAAATATGAAACAAGCTACAAGGAACTCTTGGTCTCAAGCTTGAATAAGAATAGAAGGAAAGAGATAAGGGTATTGGAACTCTCAACAACCTTACTATTCAACATACTATCCCCCACTTAGGAGTAAACCCAACTAAGGCTGACATGAAAAAAACACAAGAACCTTAACAAGACATTCGCAACTATAAGGAACTATCACATACCAGTGCCTTCATCCGGATGAACTCCTTTGTCCTTGTTAGCTTGAAGCACATAGAAATGATAAGTCTTCGGAGCATTAAGATCCAGCCATCAAGAGAAGCTTGCTTAGAATCTCTTCCTTTTGCCGAGAGTGTTGGGAAATCTCTCATCTTATGACCTTTCTTTCCACATCCAAAGCACCTATCCGTGCCGGCAAGACACTTACCCAAATGTTGCTTCCCACACTTGGCACATATAGATCTTTCAAAAAAAGAACCACTTTCTTTTCCTCCTTGTGAATTAGGGTTAGACACCCTATCGTTGTTGATCATTGGGGAATCTTGGTTGTAGAACCTCTTTTTGACCTTGGTTGACCTTGTTCATTGGGCCTAGCTATTTTTGCCTCCTTATTCATTTTCTTAAGTTTTGTCTCCTCAATTTGTTGAGCATATACCATGAGCCTTGAAATATCCATGTCGTGATGGAGCATTGCCGTAAATAATTATTCCTCAACCAAACCAGACACTCCCATCACAAATTTATTCATTCTAACCCTCGAGTTTGACACTAAGGTTGGAGCATATTTTGATAGTTGAGTGAACTTAAGAGAATACTCCTTCACACTCATACCCTCTTGACGAAGGTTCATGAACTCTACCAAATTTTTTCCTTCAACTCTAAGGGGAAAAACCTATCAAGGAATGCTTCTTTGAACACCTCCCAATTTATGGGACCCGCTCCCTTTGGCTTCTCACCCTTCCATTGTTCATACCAAATTTGAGTTATATCTTTTAGTTGTTAGGCGGCTAGCTCCGCCTTCTCCTCCGAAGACACCCCCATATCACTAAGTATCTTGCAAACCTCATTAACAAACTTTTGGGGATCTTCTTCCACTTTGGAACCTAGAAACTCGGGGAGGTTCATCCTTGAGAAATCCCTCAATCTCGAAGCCATAGTACTCTCATTAGTATTCACTCGAGGCCCTACATCCCTATTAACTTGGGCTGTCAAAGCTTGGGCTAAGGTTAGAAAATCCAACCTAATTTCTTCATTAGTCATGGCCGGGGTATCCATCGGAACTTGATTGCCTTGAGGGACTTGGTTACCTTGAGGACCTTGGGGAGGAAATCCCTCATTCACATTCTCCTCTTCCATCCTCCTTGGGTTAGTCCTTGTATTTATCTCCTATAAACACAAGATAAGGGTCAGCAAAAGGACACTTATAGATCTAAACTCTATGGACCGACTTCAAGAATAATGAAAGAAGTGTGGCTTCCTAACGTCCTATAGCCTCTCACTCATAGACGTGTTGCGACTCATACCAATGAACAAGACTCTTCTAGATGTGGCTTGTGAGACATCAATCCTAAAAACCATTCCCAAAACCTTATGCTCTGATACCATGTTTTTCATGACCCGAGCCTATACCCCAGAAGTGACACGGTGTACAAGACTTCGAAAACTCTCATATAAGCCTCATAGCATTCATAACATTCGATATAAGGAAAATGGTACGGAATTAAAACTTTTCTTTAAATCCATAAAATCAAAAACTTCATTTAAAACAAGCGGAAGTCTACTAGACTCACATGGCAATGTAAAAACAATATCCAAAACAAAAGTAGGGACACAACCCTTTACAATCGAAAGTCTAACAAATGTCTATTACATGAAAGAAATGAAACATCAATGTACTTGTCCTCAAATCCATGAGGACATACCAATAGTCTTGGAAGAACTCCATCCAATCTTGAACTAGAGAGAATCAACTCAAATACCGGGACCTACACTTGTAGTAAAATAGAAGAAATATGGGTTAGCACAATTAAGTACTAAGTATGATAGCCATGCAAAAACATGCTTAAAACAGACATTTTATTTGGAAGTCATGCATTTATGCCAATTTGAGAAAACTTCATGAACATAAATATAAGAGGCATAATATACACACATAACCAACATACAAGTCATTTCTTCACATTAGAGTATTATCAACACATAAACCATTTTATCACATTAAACTTTCACCTCAAGCAACCCCAAGCTATACTATGTGCAATGTATGAATATCGTCCCATACCACCATTCACACTAAGTACCACATCAAGGCCACCAAAAGTGAACTTATCATTTATCCTTTCCACCTTTACACAATACTCATACATAAGAGACATAAACATTTCATAAGGGATGGCAAGGAAGTAACTCATAATAAAATCCAAGTAAAGCATGCATCATTACATTAAGTATCGAAATCAACATTCTTCATTAGCTTCATTGAGAGCACATTCATTCATTGGCCATTAAGACATTATAGGAACACACCATAGCCCCTCTTAAAGCCTACTTGTGCAATGCATGGATGGCATCCCATACTACCACCCACACTATGTAGTGCATTCTTGAGAAGCCATAGTTCATTAACATTCTTTGTGGGGGTAAGCCTTAACCAACATAGACCATGAGAGTAATTCATGGAATCCCGGTGTCACCCTCAATGTATAAAGGATTCCTACTTGCCTAAGCTAGGACCATTATATTTTAGCTTAGGTGGATCTACTAGCTAGACCTATGTGGGCACATAGTTATGGGATAGGGAGGTTGCTACTAGATACCCCATCTCAACTCACGGATGAGCATCCATCTCAAGAGATTGTTACTAGATACCCCACCTTAACTATCGGATGAGCATCCATTTCAATTCATATCCACTAGGTGCTTAGCATTATTCCCCATGGAGTACTTAACATTCATTACTTTAGTCATCATTATGGGATAAGTGATTGTTACTAGATATCCCGCCTCAACTCCTGGATGAGCATCCATCTCAAACGCAACATTCATTCATTAGATAGCTCATAGATTCAAAGATGAGAATAGCCTTTCAACTAAGAATCCCATATTGTGAGAAAGTCCTTTCACAACATGTCTTTATCATTCATTAGTACACAATTGAGCATAGCCTTTTAATCAACACAACATTATTAACATAATCTTAGAAACTTTATTTATTCTTCATTCATGAGTGTGTGTGTATGTGAGAATAACCTTTCACATATATCATCATCATTCATAAGTGTTAAGTTGAGAAATAGCTTTCAATACTAACACAATTTCATTCTAAACATGATCATAATACTATCATTGAAATAACACACATATTATTCACATCATGATCCTTAATAGATCCTTCATGAAATTGGCTTCCAAGGCTATACATCAATCACAACCCAAGCATCTAAGATACTACAATAAATAAGGGAATTAAAATGATTCAAATACTAATGCAATATAAACATAAACAATTCAACATACTTTCATGATCAACCAATTCCCAATCACAATTCACAACTTAAGAATTTGGGGGAAACATGGGTTCATAGGGTAAAATCATCTTAATTCACCATTAAAACATCAGCTAAACCATGATTCATCACTTACATGCCTTTTGAAAACGTTTGGAAATGAACCCATGCATAGATTGAAAACTACGGTTTTTGGGGAAACTTTGAAGACTTGAAATCATCTTTGAAATTGGCTCCTTGAATGAAAATAAATCAAGGATGAAGACTACCATACCCTTAGGGAAGAAATCCACACGAAATTGAAGAAGAAAGCTGCTCCTTGACCCCTAGAATTGACCTTGAACTTGCTCTTCAATAGAGTTTCTAGAGAGAGAATTTTTGGAGAGGTAGGTTTCTATTTTGAGAATAGGGAAATAATGAAGTATAAAAAGGATTTTAATACTTTTAAAACCCTTAAAATATCTTAATAAACCAGTAATAACCGTTCATTAAACCAACTAACTATTTAAAGAATTTACCAAACCACCTTCAACTTGGCCGAGACTTTGACAGCAAACAGGTGCCATGCATGAAACCCCCACCCACGGACCGTGGGTGGGGTCACGCTCCATATTTAAACTGCGTGTTTTGTGACTGAAACATGGTTTTGGGGGCCTTTACCTACGGAGGCCATCCACGGAGCGTGGATAGACCTACGAGGCGTAGGTCCCCATCTGTAGGTCATCCCAAAATTATAGTTTTTTGGTTTCTTGGGAGTTAGGCTTTAGGGTCCTCCTCAAGGACTCCTATGGTAGTACTTGGGGAGTCGTACCTTGACGTTTAACCCCTAAACCCCTCAACCTAAGCTCGAGACATCATTCTACCACATGAAACCCTTTTACAGCTCAAACATACAATTGTTAGGCTCTAGTTTCATCTGTTCATTTTACGGGTCGTTACATTACTACATTATACATGGATAAAAAAATGATTCAAATAGTTCATCTACTACAAGCACATTCTCATGATATTCATCTTTTGATAATTCACCCATATCACAAGTTCATAAATTGGGGACATGGGTATTTCATGATTTCTTAGGGGAAATTCAACATAATAACCGTAGGGATTCCTCAATTAATACATAATTCTAGTAATCAATCCATAAAATTCATAATTTGATAACCTTCTACTCACATCAATCAACACCCACACTTTAAGATTCAATTTGGAAGAATTGGGGGAATTCATGGATTTTTGAGGAATTCAGCTTAAAAACAGTAAATAATCATCAATTTGATCATAATATAAAGCAATTAAACCATTGAAAATGTTTCTGAAGTGAATCCATGAGTTGGAGTAAAATCCTAGCTTTTTTGCAAGTTTAATATTGAGTTTGGAAGGACTCCATGTATGAAAACTATCCATGGATCAAAGACTACCATACCTTAGGTGAAGAAATCCAACAAATTCGTGTGAAAAAGTCTCCTTCTTCAAGCCCTAACTTGATCTTCTTCTTCTTCTTCTATGGAGTTTTAGAGAGAAGATTTTGGAAAGGTTTAAGTTGATTATGATTTTGGGTTTGGGATTTATGAAGTATATGAGGTGGATAAAGGCTTAAACAGTCTTATGTAGGTCTAATAAAACAATATAAAATGACTTCACACTTAACTAACTTAATTAGGAATTACCTAAACTACCCCTTACCTTAGCCGAGACATGGGCAGTGTTGCAGGCATGACATACGCATGGGACCTACGATCCGTGAATGGATCTACTGGCTGTCCTGCAGGTCCGTAGGTCATGGCCTGTAGCTCCCCAATTTGGCTCTTGACCCACGACACCTATTCACGGGGCATGGGTCCACCTAATGGCCGCAGGTGCCATCCATAGGTGGCCCTTTTTGGGCAGTTTTGGGGCAGCTTTGGGGTTAGGCTTTAGGGTCCTCCTCAAGGACCCTTGGTTCATCCTTGGGGAGGCTTACCTTGAATTTGAATCCCTAAATCCCTCATCCTAAATACAAGAAGCCATTTTACAACATTAATCGACACATCAAACTCTAAATTCTCACGTAAGGCTCTAGTTTCACCTTCTAGTTTTCCAGGTATTACACACTGTTACAGACCACCATCCACGCTTGACCAACACTCCCTGTGGGTCCACTCACGCCCCTGGTCGTGGTCTCTAGTGTGAGGCAGTGTTGGTCTTAGACGGTTAAATGAAAACTTAGTGGAACTTTTCAAAATTAATTAGGGGTTAAGTGGTGTTGTTTTAACCTTACTTAGACCACCTATATAAAGACTTTAGACCCCAAAATTCATTGATCCTAGTCATTATTTCAATTCACCAAAAAGAACCCAATTTCCTTTAAAAAATTCTCTCTCTAGAAAACTCAAAGAAGAAGAAGAGGGTCAAGCTAGGTCAAATTTCTCAAATCTTCCAATATTTGTGAGGGATTTGTATCCAAGGTATGATAGATTTTTCATCCATGGATTCTTCCATCCATGAAGCCCCCTAGAATTCTCTAATTCAAGTTAGGGTTTCTTCAATATTATGGGTTATGATGTATGTTGATTCAATTGAGTGGATATTGATTATTTATGAATGAATTAGTACTGAATCATGTTATTATGAAAAAGTTACATGTTTTCCATGTCTAACCCTAGTCTAATTGATGAAATTGAAGTAAGTGGGTTTTATGCCTTAAGGAGGGAAATTGAGGATTTAGAGATAATCTTCTAAGATTGATGATATGCATAGTAGATTTCTTGAGATTAGGGAACATGGATATGAATTGAATGAGGTTAAAGAATACATGTTGAATTATGATGAGTAATTGTTGGCTTTAAGCCTATATGAAGATATATGATTGAAATTGGTTAAGAATGAAGCATGTAGGTAGAATACTTTGACACTTACGTCTATGAGATGCTAATGAGAAGTATTGCTTGAGAGTAAAGCTTCTAGTTATGAATGTTGACTTCTAGGGCTTTGAAAGTAAGGATGATGTTTTTAATTATGAATGTCAAGGCTTTGAGAGTGAAGCTTATATGATAATGGTAGACTATTAGATAGAATTGTTGTGGAAGGGCTTTACCCACCTAATCTACCTTATTAATATTTGAATGTATGAAGTGATGGAATAACTTGAGTTATGATGATATCCATGTCTAATGTTTAAGATCTAGATGTGTTGATTGGAAGTAAGATGTAAACTTCAAGGAGGTAAAGTATGAGATTTATGCAAGTTTCTAAGAAATCTATGTATATGCTTTAAGAACACTTTGAGAGTAAAGTGTCTATGATCATGATATGTTGTTGTTTTGTTGAAAGGAAATCTCATATACACACCTAGGCATGAATATGATATGAATGTGAAAGGTTTTCTCATATAGAATGATTCTAGGTTGAAAGGCTTGCTCACCTAAAATGAATCAAGCATGTTAGACTAGGATAGCTTGAAGTTGTGACATAAGATCCCTCATGAATATATTGACTTGGTAAGAAAAGACCATGCTTGGTAGCTTGAGTTAGGAGTTCTCATGGTAGCATTGGATTGAGCAATAGTACCCTTCCAATGTAGCTTGAACTAGCATCATAGAGTGCTTGCATGGTAGCATGACTTGGTTAGGCCAAACCATTTCATTGGTAGCTTGATTTGAGAAATCTTACCTTTCATTGAATAGCTTGGACTTGCATGATAGTATGCTTTCCTTGGTAGCTTGGTCTAGCCTAGTATGGTGCTATTCCTTGGTAGCCTAGAAATGATAAATTGTAATCATTTATGTATGATGGCCTAAAGTGGTACTTAGTATGGGTGAGATTATGGGTTCTTATCCATGCGTTACACAGGTATGATTTGAAGCTACTTATGAGGTGTTTCTCTTGTATGATGTTAGCTTAGCTTGGATTGTTGCTATAGTTGCCTTCCTTGATATGTTTGACTAAGGTGGAGGTTCCCTTGTAAATGACGAGATCAAAAGATGGTAAGTATGATTATGATTGCCTAAAAGTGATACTTCGTATAGGTGAGATTATGGGGTGTTATCCATGCATTGCACAAGTATGCTTTGAGGTTACTTGAGAAATAGTTCTCTTACTATGAAGATCTAAGTATTGGTTATCCTTATGAATATGATGTATCTCTTATTCTTATGGATCATGCCTTATGTTGAGTAATGCTTATATTATTTCTATGTTGGAGATTATGCTAATGATTATGTTGGTATTCTCTTATGATGTCATGTTAGCTATCATATTCAGTACATTTTGTACTAACACATACTCTTGCCTACATTCTTATCAAATGTTGGGTCCAGCGATCTTGAGTTCCATTCCCGTGGCTAGGTTCTTAGTAAGAGCAAGGAGTTGAAGATTTCATGAGTCCTCATAGCATCAAGGATTTGCCCACCTTTCCTTTATTTCCTTCTTTTATGTTTAGAACTATTGTATGGGCTGTGTCCCAAGAGTTATTCAAAAAAAAATTAAATGGTTTGAGACAAATGTTAAAGACTTCCGCTTCATTTTATGAGACTTGGATTATATTGAAAAATGTTATAAAGTATGTTTAGTAAGGAGAAGTTGCATGATGAGTTCCTACTTCCTCGTGTAGAATTAAGTATGTTTAGTAAGGAGATGAAGTTCCTCCTTTGTTTGTTTTCATTTAGATGTGTTGCATGCATGATGGGTTGCTAGTCTAGAGTCGTGACCTTAAGAAGTGCCTAGAACGTCATTCGAGGATGAATGTTCCCAAGGGGGAGATATTGTAACACCCCAACAACTAGTAGGCTAAACTAGAGCTTGATGTGAGGGTTGAAGTCATAGATATAACTTCCTGTACTTAAAATGAAGGGTTTTGGGTTAGAAAGTCAAGGTACGACTCCTCAAAGACCAACCAAGGGTCCTTGAAAAGGATTCAAGGACCCTAGAATCTTCCCCAAAAACAATCCACCTATGAAGGGACCCATGTGCCATAGGGGGCCCACACCCCATGGTTGAGGGGTCGTGGGTTAGGGTCCCAGAAATAGTGTTGATGACCACCACCCACGCTGGACCAGCATGCCCTGTGGATCCATTCACGACCCGTGAGCGTGGTCTTGTGGGTGAGGCAGTGTTGGTCTTAGACGGTTAAGTGAAAACTTAGTGGAACTTTCCGGTTACGGGTTAAGTGGTGTCGTTTTAACCTTACTTAGACCACCTATATAAAGACTTTAGACCACCTATATAAAGACTTTAGACTTTTAACCTTAAGTGTTAGTCTTGAAGGGTTTGCTCACCTAAAATGAATCTAAGAGTAAAAGTGATCATGGTTTGTGATGAGTGCTCACGCATGTTCTAATAAGCCTTCCTAATGAACTAAGACATGCTGAAAAAAGTATCTCGTAAGTGTTCAAAGGCTTCTTGTATGAACTATGTTAGCTTGAAGTAGTAATATGATATCCCTTCATGAATAGCTTGACTTGGTAAGACAAGACCATGCATGTTAGCTTGAGATAGTAGAACTCATGGATAGCCTTGGATTGAGAAATCGTACCCTTCCAATGTAGCTTGGACTAGCATAATAGAATTCTTGCATGATAGCTTGAATTGGTGAGGCCGCACCACTTCATGATAGCTTGGATTGAGCAATCCTAC
Source organism: Solanum acaule (assembly GCA_036250505.1). Classification (NCBI taxonomy): domain Eukaryota; kingdom Viridiplantae; phylum Streptophyta; class Magnoliopsida; order Solanales; family Solanaceae; genus Solanum; species Solanum acaule. The sequence goes on along the minus strand of JAJOOR010004065.1, from coordinate 39,671 downwards.
CCTTCCTTGAGTAGCTTCGACTTGCATGAGACTGTGCATTCCACGATAGCTTGGTCTAGCATAGTAAGGTGTTTTTCCTTAATAGCCTTGAATTGGTGAATAGTAACCATTCATGAGTAATGTTATGCATGGACTAGTAGAGAGATACTCTTCCATGATTAGTATGAATATGAGGGACAAGTCCTTAAACAAAGTAGCATGTTATGATAAAACAAGATTACTTCAAGGAAGTATTGTAAGTATGTTTTGATATGAGGTTGACTTGTATGATGTATGCTTAGCTTGGATTGTTGCTATAATTCCCTTCCTTGATATGTTTGACTAAAGGTGAATGTTCCTTTGTCTACGAGAAATAATCTAAGGATGAGATCAAGTGATGATGAATATGAATGAGGGTCTAAGGTGGTTTGCTTATCATGGGTGAGATTTATGGGGTCTTATCCATGCATTGCGAAAACATGCTTTGAGGTTACTTATGAAGTGTTTCTCTTATAGTATATTGATCTAGATACATTGATTATGCCTATGACTATGTTATAGTCTCTTATGCTTATAGCTTATGTATTATGATGTATCTCTTATGATCATGGTATACGTCTTATGTTGACTATTGCTTATGTTATGTTCTTGATAATGTTATGCTAGCTATCATATTTAGTACATTTTGTACTAATGCATACTCTTGCCTACATTCTTATCAAATGTAGGGCCCGGTGATATTGAGTTCCATCCCCGTGGCTAGGTTCCTAGTAGAGCACGGTGTGAAGACTTGGTGAGTCCTTATAACATCGAGGATTTGATCACCTTTCCTTTATGTCTTTCTTTTTATGTTGAAAACTATTGTATGGGATGTGTTCCAAAGATATTCATCTTTTAGATGGTTTGAGACAAGTTTAATAGACTTCCGCTTCGTTTTATGAAACTTTGATGTTATGAAAAAGGTTTTAAAAATTTCCACTCATTTCTATTATCGTATGCTATGATATGCTAAGGGGATTGTATGAGTCCTGTCGGGGTCTTGTACACCTTATTACATCTAGGGGGTACCCATGGGTCATGACACAAGTGCACAATTTTGCATCATGACACAATGCATGGTACATCACCCTTTGTGTTTCAACTTTGAGGCAACGAGCCTTCTACCCAATTTTAGATGAGTTTCACTCTGAAGAGCTTGTGGTGTGCGTGAGAGCATCAAGCGTATAACCCAATCTCTCAACTTTGACTACTTAAATTTCTTATGTAACTTCAAATCATGTTTTTATTTTGGATTGTTGGGTAAGAGTGAGAGGACCACTAGGCCATTTGAGCATCAAACTTCATAATTCTTGTCCTTCAGGTGAGTGACATTCTTGCTTTCAAATGAACTGAGGTTGCCATATATATATGATCTTTTTGGCTTGTTCTTGCAACTGTAGTATATCTCTTTGATTCTTGCATCTTATAGTTTTATTGGATATGTTTGGTTGCAAATGCCCGATAATTCATCCATATTAAGCATAAACCCTTTCTTCTTGAGGCTCCTACTCTATTTCATCTTTGTTGACGTTTTGGAAAGTAGTATTGCATACCCCCATTCTTGCTCTCATTTCGGCCTCCAAAGTATCAATTCCAAATCGAAGTTGGCTCATCTCAAAACACCAATTAAGGTGAAAATTTGGAAAGTCATTCCACAAATGGGACGCTAAATGTAGGTGCTCCTCACTATTTTCAACCTTTGGGCCAAACTCATTATTGACTCACTACACCCAATTCTTCACAAAAAGGTTATGCGTCATCAATATAGGGCTTACAACACCAAAAAAATTGTTTATATTAAAAAGCAATAAAAACAAGAGAAAGAGAAAGTAAAGACAACTATTCAAAACTTATATAGAAATAAGTAAACTAGAAATCCTAAATCAATTCAATATGCCTAATTGTTCCCTGTCAGCGACACCATTTTTATAACACTTAAACTACCATCTAAACAAGTTTGAAGAGTAAGTAGTTGTTGTCATTAAAAATACCCAACTAAGATTCAGGGTCGAATCCCATACAGAAAAAATTGTTGGTGATTGAAAAGATAAAGAATGAATAGTTACAACTTTGAAGTTAAACACATAATTTTCAAGGATTATAATATAGAAGGGTTTTTTTGTAACTAAACAATGGTTTTGGGCTAAGACAATGTCAAGTAAGGGGTAAATGGGAATTGTGAAAATTCAGAATTAAATAAACACTCAATGATCCATTGCAACCCAACACATGTTCATTCAATCATAGATATGCTAGATTATCATAAATCAACCCTATTCTCCTTTTGGTCTTAAATAGTTATATTATGATATCTCCTTTCGATCTCAATTGTGTCAACAACAAAGTAATCCAAGAACTTAATGTAAAACTCTATTTTTAGGACGTTTGTCATTCAACAATGTAGATCGAAAATTATCTCCTTTCAGTCTCGAATTTAGGACTCAAAGCTAAATATGATTATTAACTTTATTCTCCACTTCATGAATTCTCTGTTGAGCAATCCACAATGATCAGAATCTAGACTCATACATTCACTCTCAGGTCGTAGATTAAAACATGAAGACTAGGTTAAATCCATTTCATAAATTGAAGCATGGAATCAAGGAATTACAAAAGCAATAGAGCAATAAATCAAATACTTAAATAGTTTTATCTATTTCTACAACAAAAGCCTCAACTTCATACACACAATTACACCCATAATTCTCACAAAGAAAAGTAAGGGAATGAAGAAAGGCAAAGAGATTTTACTATGTGAAACACAATCTTCAAATCCAAAAGTAAATTATGAGGAAATATGCATTCAATGTCTTAACCAGAAATTAAAAACAATATGAAATCTACTCTTAACTACGAATATGAGTTTTTCTCTCTACAAATGTTACCTAAGTTTATGGATTTATTCGTTGAACAGTGACTGTTGGTGAGTGTAAAGAGGGGTTTTAGGATTAATTTGGTGAATTTCCCAATCTGTTCAGATACCATGCATTTGGTTCTTTGCGGTCACGACAACTAGCTCATGCGATCGTGATGAGTAGTGTCATTGGGTCATAAAATCACAAACATGGACTACACGACTACAACCATGGACCACACGATAGCAGGATATAACTTTCTTGGGCATCACAATCGTGGACCCTTCTTCAAGCGGTCACGATGAGTAAATTTTGATCAGGTCTACATTCTTCTTGTTAAGCTCTTATTGCTTCAATTCCACTTGGTTTATTCAATTGCTTAAAAGCACCAATTCTAAACTAATGAGAATCACTCATCAAATTCGTGATTGCGTTGGCCAAGAATTTCAGACCTCACGATCACGTGATTTGTGTTCGCGATTGTTTGATCCTATGAAATTACTTCTGGTGATTTTGTGATTATGTTATCCCGACTGGGAAAAGGTAATTGATCCCCAAAAATCTTTATGCACTCACCAACACTCAATGTTCAGATAATCCAACAATTCATAGAATAACGAGTACTTCCTCTTTTAGCCTGTCTAAGGAAGAACTCTAACTGGTATATTTCACGTTTTAGGTTGAGACTTTGAAGGCAAGTTGCCTCACAATTCACATATGGGTTTTAAGATTGTGTGCTTAATAGTAAAATCTCTCATTCCCTTTTTATTTTCTTGATTTACATTGCTAGAATTGTGGGTGTAATTATGTATATGAAATTAGGGCTTTGCGCTAGAAATATACAAAGCAAATAGGGTATTTGATTTATCATTCTATTTATTTTGTGATTTCTTGATTCCATGCCTTAATTTATGAAATTGGTTTAATCATTTTCATGTTTGAGTTTAAGATTTGAGATTTCACACTTATATCTAGCTTCTGATTTTTGTTGGTTGCTCCTAAGAGAATTCGTGAAGTGCAAAATTATATTAATAATCATATTTTGATTTGAGTTTTAAATTTGAGACTAAAAGGAGATAATTTGGATCTACTTTTTTGAATGCTAAACTTGCTATCATTATGTGCTGAAGATTAAGGTCTTGGATTGATTTGTTGTTGAAAACGATTGAGACCAAAAGGAGATTTCGGGATAAAACACTTTGATACTAAAAGGGTATTAGTGTTGAATAACAATGATCTACCCTATCTATTATTGATTTAGTATGTGTTGAACTACAGTGGATCGTTGATTGTGGATTGAAATTTCAAATTTCACAATTTCCATATACCCCTTGCTTGATTACGTCTTGGCCCAAATCCATCATTTTGTTACTAAAAATCACTCATTATTTGATAATATTTTATATTGTATGTTTATATTCAAACATGTAACTATTCATGCTTTATCTTTCCAATTGCCCACTAATTATTCTATGTGAGATTCAACCCCGACTCTTAGTAGGGTATTTTTATTGACGATGACCGCTTACTCTTTTAACATTTATTGAGGGTAATTTGAGCATTATTAAAAATGGTGTCGCCGTCGGGGAACAATTATGCTTATTGAATTTATTTAAGATTTATAGTTTACATATTTCTATCAATATTGTGAATAGTTCTCTTTTCTTTCTTTTGTTTTGTTTCTATGAATTCTTGTGATAAAGAAATGCTTGCGGGTTCTAGCCCTACATTGATAACTTGTGGCCTTGCTTGGAAAAAATGGGTGTGGTGAGTGAATCTAAGATCGTGAGCTTGGCCTAAATGCTTGAATATTATGAAAAGCTCCTACATCTAATTTCCCAAATGTGGGATGAGTTTCACAATTGGCGCCTAACTCTGTCTTTTGAGATGATCCCACTTGGGTATGGAATTTATACTTTGGAGGACGATATAGAAACAATAATTGGGGTAGGTGATACTCCTTGTAAAATGGCCAACAAAGGTGAAGTAGAGTTAGAGTTGCAAGAAGAAGGGATTAAAATAGATATAGATGGAATGTTGGGTTTATGTAACCGAGACAAACTAATAAAATTCCAAGATAAAAAAATGATACTAGAATTTCAAAAGAGCCAAAAAGATCATATATGGAAATTCTAGTCATTTGAAAGTGAGAGTATCACTCACTTGAAGGCCAAAGATTATGAAGCTCGATTCTCGAATGGCCTAGTGATCCTTTTACGCTTGCCTAATGCTCCTCCACAAAAAATGATGTGAAGATGGAAGAGAAATTCAAATCTTCAAAGTGGAGAGCTTGAGTTATATTCTTGATGCTCTCTTCCTCTCCCAATGCTCTTCGAAGTGAAATTGATCTAAATTTTGGGACAAGGTTCATTGCTTTGAATTGCAAACACAAAGGGTGATGTTACCGGCGTCGCGCCACGACAATTAATTGCACGTCTGATTGGAGGCAAACCATCAGTATCCAAATAAATTTTATTTGTAGTTTAATTTTGAGTTTTTTATCTTTTGAATAACTTAACATTTTTGTGTTAAATAATCTTCATAATTCAAAAGTTTGTGGTGGCTGTTTGAGCATGTTTGGATGCATAAATTTGATTGGTATTGAAGTTTGGGGTTAAAACACCTTTAAAATGGGAGTTTGAACATTATTGGATGCTCAGGTGCGCGCCTAAAAGGATTGGGCGGATCGCCCGTTTTACTGTAACATAGCCAAAATAGATAGTAGCTTCAGTAGGTCTGGCATCAAGTTACTCATCGCAATCACGAGAGCGTCAGGCAATGATAATGATGTATTGAATCTTGAGGGTTGTAAATTTGCGAGTCTTGTGCCGCATTTGAAAAGGGTAAACTAAACGTGATGTCGTGATCACATAGACCGAGTAATGACTATGATGAATCACGTGAATTTAAATACACAACTGTTCAGAAAAGACTTCAAATTGCCTAAGTGAAAACTCAACATTAAAAGTTCATCTTAAACTCAAAAATCCCTACTTTATATGATCTTTTGTGGCAAGAACGTCGCTTTTCTATTGACATCTTCCCTAAAGGTTTGATCTTTCCTCCATTTATTGATCAATATTTGAAATTGGTAAGTTAATTGCAAAAGGATTGATTCTCACCCAAAAGTGTGCTTATGAATTGCATTTGAAAAACTGATCTTTTTAGATTTGTGTTTTTGCTTGTTGTTGTATATTGGGTGTTAAATGAATAGGGTAAATTAGGGGCCTAAATTATTGCGTAAAGGAATGAAAATAGGTTGCTCAGAATCTTTTTGATGAAATGCCAAATTGGAAATTATTTTTTGGGGTGAAATACTCTTTAAGTTTGCAATGTCTAATGCCGCGATCCTGATATGTTAAAATCTGACATTCCTCAATCGTGATGTCTAATCCCATGATTGCAAAGAAATGAAAGGTGGAAACTCATGATCGCAATGAGTCTCCTGCTTGGTAGTGAAAACTGCCAAAAACACAAGTTTCACCCATGTTTCCATGATTCTTTTTTCGCTCATCTTTCACCTAATTTCTTGATTGTAAGATTCTTAATGTACATTTACATTCATTTGACTTATTCACATCTTGTATAGGTACCCTTTTTCAAAGATTGGTAAACAATGTCAATTAAGTTGAGGCACAATTGGAGGAAAATATCCTTTGAGATTTATGATCCAGAGCATTTGTGTCCGCCAAATGCAACCAATTGCATGATCGTCTCCTTAAAAAAATGACAAAGGAGAGGGGTCTTCTCTTGACAAACCTTCAAGAGTCCATGCTGGACTTTTATGGGGGTTTAGAAGCTAGCGGATGGATGTGTTTTGCTGATGAGCTATCAAAGCTAACTACACGGTGGTTCAAGAATTTAATTCTAACGCCACCGAAACTAAATTCTATGGTGACTTGTTAGTCTTAATTGGGGGAAACAAGTACATTTTAACCCCGTGAGGATCAATCCTTATAATTTCCTTCCCGATGCCGATAATGAATTTCATAAGGCAAGGGAAAGGGAAGTAGGTCAAGATTGGTTTGTCACACACTTTCATGGTTTCCATAGGCCTAAATGGATTGAGGACAACCATTGGATTGATTCCTTATAGTACACAACTTAACCCAAGAGTTGGCTTTTCATCATTTTTAGTAGAGTGATTCCATCGATGAATGAAACCCATGTGTCTCTTGATAAGGCACTTTTGATTTGTGCCTTTATGGAAAGGATCCCTATTAATGTTGGGCATATCATCGTGTAACACATTCAGGAGGTCTTCTTGGAAGGTAAAAAGAGTCTTTGTTTCCCTCTTGATTTTTTATTTATGCTTGACAAATGAGATGGACCACAGTGAGGGAGATAGTGATGAGTGGTAGATATACACTTATTTGAGGCCTTTTTAGTTTAACAATTCGTGTCCTCATTGCAAAAATATGTACTATTCTAATGATATTTTGATGATTTGCACCTATGAAGTGAAATGATAAGGCAAGGATGGACACACGAAGATGTTCAAAGCAGGACAACAATATAAAAAAGTGAAATGGCGACAAGGCAGAATAAGATGACAATCGCCGATGGTGACAAGACTTAGATGAAAAATAAAGGCTTAAAAGGTGAATATAGGTTGTAATTGATGATCCGCCGAATGTGAAAGGAAGACTCGATCCAGTTCACAAATAGAGGTTCAAACACGTGAATCCTGAAGTAGGGAAAGGCGCGCTAAGGAACAAATGAAAATCTACCAATCTTGTTTGGCGAGCCAAACTAATGTTGCCGAGTTGGTCACCCAGTGAATTTTGAGCCAAAGTTTAGGAAGCTATAAAAGGCCCAATTAAGAGAGAAAATAGAGAGCTTTTGGAAGAGAGATTTTGGAATTAGGGATTTTTGTAGCTTTTGTAATAGAGAGTTTTGTATGAGACTTCTTACCTTGTGAAAAAAATCTTTAGTTTTGGGGTTTTATATTTCACTCTTGAAATTGTCAATTTAAAGCTGAAATCAAAGTGGGTGTTGATTATAATATCTTAATTTTATCACATCCATAGCTGCTATAATGATATGTATAATTTCTCTACTTTTTTTGACGTCTGGCTAAAACCCCAATTCAAGGGATGAAATTATGGGGATGTAATGGATATTGTGTTTTGCTTTGTCTTATTGTTGTAGATTCATGAATTTAGCGTAATTAACATGGGGTTAATTAATGGGGTTAAGGTTGCAAACTTAATCATATTCTCGATCTCCGATTGATGATCAGAAGATTTAAACTGGAGTGGGTAATTAGTTTAATGCATGAAATTTAGGTTTGATTTCTATGGTTTGCTTAAAGAGAGGTTATAGTTCAGATCTATTTGCCTAAAGCCGCTCGAAAGAGAGATTTCGTTAGGTAATGTGTGGATTTGTGATGCACATAGATGAGACAAAAATAGGATTCTACGAATTAGTAGTATGAGATCTAAAAAAGATTAGTTTCCTTAAAGATGACCCAACATATCCCTAATTTTTTAGCTCTATTGAGAAACACAACTACCTTGATGTGACATCAATTCCAATCCCGCACCCTTAGATTACTTTTTAATTGCTTGAATTTCTGAATTTTAGTTTAATTGTGACACTTTATAATTCTATTTTAGTAAATTTTGCGGAATCATCTACCCACTTGCTCTAAAGTACTACAACGAAAAGGTCATCATTCTTAATTTCCTAGTTGAATTCTTACCACTAAGCCATTCTTAGTGAGATTCGACCCCATGGAGAGATATATACTTGATCGAAGAAAACACTTATCAAACAAATCTTTAAATTGCTCATTTAATTCCTTAAGTTCTGTCAGAGCCATAAAGTAAGGAGGAATAAAGATAGGTTGCGTATTTGGGAGAAGGTAATACCAAAGTCTATTTCTATTTTGGGAGGAACACTGGATAGATCATCAGGAATCACTTCTAGAAACTAATTTACCACGAGCACCAACTCAAGAATAGGGGTTTTGGAATCCGTATCCCTAACCCTAATAAGATTGTATGTGTAATCCTTAGAAATCATTTTTCTAGCTTTCAAATAAGAAACAAACTGACCCTTAGACATATAATTTCAACCTTTCCATTCTACGATGACTCATTTTTAAAATGAAGAATAACCACTCATGTTCTACATTCAATAAAAACATAAAAATAATGGAACAAATGCATACAAAGAATAACATCAAAATCCAATCTATCAAGCTCTACAATATCAACAGTTGTGACTCTATGAGATAAGGAGAAGGAACAATTTATGTAGACTCTCTTCCCAACAATAGATTCACCAATAGGAAAAGAAATAGAAAAAGGGTCTAACAACACATCTGCAGAAACATAAAATCTCATAGCCATAAATGGCGTCCCAAAAGAAAAAGTAGTGTCGGAATCAACAAAAGCATAAACATCAAGATGGAAGACTTTCAACATTCAAGTAACCACATCACGAAAACTCCCTTGATCATGTTGAGTTTTATGTACATAGAATCTGTTTTTTCTTGGTGATTTAACGTTTCAAGCACACCTCATCCAATTCTAGGTGTTCAACGATCGTAAATCAGTATAAAACCGAACTAAATGAGTTGGGGTGGAATCCCACAGGGAGCGGTACGTGTCTTAAATTCAATTAGGAACTATGAATGAATTCTAATCAGCCATATGAATATAAATTATCGATTAAAGACATAATAAAGTAAAAGGCAGGTTTTGATTATCAACTAAAGGCAGTCACAAATACTATGACTTAACAATGATGAGACAGATTCTTGGAATGTAATCGATTATAGGCAAATATAGACATATGGGTAATTGCAACAATTATTAAATAGCTAAATATTAGTGAGTAGGCTAGACTATAAGGGAGGTAATTTTATCTCGAACAATTACTCGAAATTAGGTGATTTTTTTAGAACATCAACAAGCATGCAAATTAAGAGCAACTCACACCTTAATCTATTCACTCTCTCTTGATAAATATGTGGGATTGGGTTTAGGATTTAATCTCTCGAGCTATACCCAGATCAACCCAATACCCACAAACCATCAATAAAAAAACCTTAGTTCTAAAACCTCTCTCTCAAGCAAGCCAAGAACACAAATATAGAACTGCATTTGCAACTACAATTCTTAAATTAAACCACAATTAATGATTAAACTCACTTTTAAATAGCATTTAAAGTAACAATTAGCAATACCCATAAATAAATACGCCCATAATCACATGATCACACCCCAGGAATTGGGGTTTTAGCTAGAAATTATAAAAAGGTAAAAATAGTCACCAAATTGATTATCCATCAACTGGGTAAGAGTGATTTCAACTTTACAATGCTCCAATTTGATGAATCTCAAAGACCCAGTTCCAATTTCTCAAAAGTGAATTTCTTCAATCCTTCGAAGCTAAAGAAAAACTCTAGAGAAAGATGTCTCAAGATGTAAAAGATAATTATTCCTAAAAGATTGATAAGATACTAAAAAGATACTAAACTAAATGTCCAAAAATGTATTTATAGTCGCAAAAAAAAAGTGCTACAAATAGACATTCGACGAAATAAGTCGGGCTCGCCGATCCAGTCAGCGAGCCACCCTTTGATCTCATCCATCGCCTTTTCGGCTTGTCATTCAAAATCCTTGGGTTCTCTAACTTTAGGTAATCTACCATTGCATCGCAAAACTACTCGGCGATGAACCGACTTCTCTTTCGGGCACACTGGAACTTTAGGCTGTGGTACTAGCCCTTCGGCGATTCCCCAAACGCTCTTGGAGATCACCAGGCTTGCCTTCCTTCAATTCTTCAGTTTGTTTTGTTCTGTTTTGCATGTTAGTGTCCTTTCTTTGTTCCTCAAATCATGTACCTGAAAATCAAGGATTTTTCATCAGTTTATGGCACCAATTAAGCATTTGAGGACACTAAATCTATATAAACAAAGCCCTAAATGAGTCCGAATCTCGGACTCATCAACCCCAACTTAAACGTTTGCTTGTCCTCAAGTAGAACTCAAGTTCAGCAGTTCAAAAATGATGTCTCAAACAGTGCTATAAAAGAGTCAACATGAATGCACACAATAAGACTCAACTACTCATGCAATGATCAATTGTGCACTCAAAGATTCAAGTTGTGATTTCACCATTACCAAAGATGTTCAAGCTCACAATACTCACTTCAAATGCAAGTTCAAGCTCAATAAAGGTACACAAATGCCCTCACAACAAAGATGATTCCATACTTACACACAATTTCTCAAGAAATTATAGTTCTGAAATCACATACGACTCTGACACTCATAAAGATGAACATATGCCTGACATCACCCATAAGTTTACCCTTACTTTCCAATGAACATTCGTTTCAGCTCACTCAAGATCAAAAAGGTCTTTTCAAGGCTTGTAACGGGGCTGAGTTTAGAGGTATGGTCATTTAGGCTCAGTGGCTGCTACCCTCATGAAATGTGTTCTGAACATCACTTTCTTCCTTTTCTTCAACATATTAATCATGCTCAAAATTTGCCCCATTATTCAACTTCTATTGTACTACTGGACACCCCATTTCATTTGCAACTTTCACAACTTTATTTCACAACTTTTTCATTTTTTTTCTTTTGCTTTCTTTTTTTATTTTTTTTTTTATATGGAGGGGTTCCATCTTTTTCAAGACCATGGCTCAAAGGGGGATTTTTCAGACTTCTTGATTTACCTTCTCTTTTCACCACACCCCCAACTTAGGGTTTTAGCCTAAGTTGACTATTCAAATAAACCACACTTCATGAGAGTTATGGGTGGATGGATAAAGAGCGGTGATAATTGTTCAAGTTTCTTCCAAGAAAAGGATAAAGCTCAAAGGGGTTCAAGCAAGGTTCACACATCTCACAAGGTTGGCTACAAAAAGAGGTATATTGTCAAATTGTTTCACTCACCAAAATCATTGCCTAAGATCATTTAAAGAGCATGCATCACTTTGTAAATCGGACAAACGGGGAAAATTCTAGGTGTCACCACACATAATGTTCAAGGTAAGCTCATCACACAAGGCATTGGCACCAATATCTAACGAGACTCATTCGAGCTAGTGTGCAATGTTCATCACAAGAGACTCTATTCGATAATCTACTAGTCACAACAAGATGCAAAAAGTTCATATATTGTCTATGCAACTTCACTTGGCCTTATCGTAGCCGCGCTTTCATTTTGTTCTATTAGGAGCACTATTTAAGTCATCGGTATTGATCATAACTGATACTCAAATTTGCATAAAAACAACCACAATTACACACAAAAGAGGTGGCACAAAATTTTCAAAATGGGTCAAAAACCATTTCCATTCAAAATAAGGAGCCACAAGCTCAAATATCCACAAGATAGAATCAACACAGTTTAAAACAGAAAATCCAATATATATACACAAAATGTAATAACAAGAGGTAGGTATGGAAATAGCTCACCCCACCCACAAAAGAAAATAAGTTGTCCTCAAATGCAACTAAAAAAATAAAAATCACAAAAAGCAACAGAGAGAGACGTAAAGAATGGCCCTGTCTACTCAGTTGCTCCATTTGTCGGGGCATCAATGCCCGGTGTCAAACTCTAGTTTGGGCATCAATTCCCAAGGTAATAGCAACATTAGCTCCACTAGAGCCTTCCATGGATGTATATGTCAACGATGTATGAATGGCTAACTGCACTATCGTCTCCTCTAAATCAGGCAAGTCCTCATAAATGGTCGCCTCCTAAGCCTCCAGGTGCTCCTCATCCGTCTCCGCTTCTGACACAGAAGCAACCACATCATCCATAGGCTCATCTATGGTGGTAGCTGGAAGCACATCAAAACTAGCCAGGACACCCTGAGCCTCAGCTGACTCAAATAGTAAAGTGAAGTCTGTGGACTTCAGATAGTCCACATCCTTCCAAATATTGGACACCTCGACTTTCAAAGTCGTCACCTCGGAAGTAACCCCATATCCTCTCTCACAAGTCTCTACTCTCACCGTGAGAGCATCAATTGACGTCCGGAGGGGTGTCAACGCAGATGAAATAGCCCGCTCAATCATCCAGGGAACCTTGGCCTCTAACCGGGAAGCCCGCACATCGGTAGAATAGGCTAGGTGCCCCATCTTTAGGAGCATGGACTGAGTGATCCGTAGAAGGATGGGAAGCAGCAATAGAACCTGGGGCCCAGGAAGGAGTGGTAATGGATGTACCGAAAGGCTCGGAGGCTGGAGTAGGCAAAAATGCCTCTGTAGGTATAGACACAACATCAACCTCCGGGTATGTATCCACCGGAGCTGCTCTCCTCCTATGCAACATATACCGTGTGTACTCGACCTCTATGTGCCAGATATCGGTGGAGGATGTGGGTGTGACTTCAATGTCCCTCTTCTCGTCCTAAGGAACTCCAGCCCGCCGACACAACTCTGTGATCAGTACTGGGAAAGGAAGGGAAGTCTGGCGCTGTTTTGCCCTCATGGCCATCTCCTGCTCTATGATCAGCCTCAAGTTTAGCCTCTTCCTTTCTATGATCGACCCAAGACAAGCCTCCTTTCGGTGGCGGAGGATGAACTCATTCTTTGAAGGCATGATTGAGCTACTAATGAACCCGAACCAATATCGAGCGGCGATGTTCAAGTTCTTCTTCACAATGGGAGCTCTTGCCCAAATCCACCTCGGGGTGGTGTCAGAGATGAGTGGAGCTAGCTAGCTAGCTGTTTAGGTCATCTAAGGTATTTTTTATAGTCAAGCCCTCATACTCATGCTCGAATCATATAGCTCTGTCAAGTGCATCATTGATATCATACCACTATAGATGCCACTGGTTTGAAGGTGCTAGCCTTTTTCTTTCCCTGGTGCACAAAATAATCATAAGCGGTGTAGAACTCTTTGATCCATGTCCCTGTATGGGCCTTGGGGCCTTGTGAAAATGTCGAATCTGTGGTACCAGAGTGTGTCCCCCACCGCAGAGTACCTGTCCATCACCTCATCTATGGATAGGCGCTTTTCCTCTAGAATGGCCCTCAATCCTTTGGATTTTAATCTATTGAGTAGCCGGGGAAGAGGACCCTGAACTGGTTGTGCAGGAACCACTGTCTGTGTCGGAGCTGGCATGGTCTCAGCAGTAGCAGGGGTAGACTCCAGGATCCTAGACGGATCTTGACGAACTCTGGCATGGATCTCAGCTCGCCGGGTCTGTAGTAGTTGGTCATCCTCAGGCTCGGAGAATGAGGCCAGAGAGTGGACATACTCCCCATCACTGTCGGAGTTGTGCTCCAATCTCTTTGTTGTGGGTGTTTTTCCCTTGCCATTGCTTCCCTTCGGATGTGCTTTCTTTCCCTTTTTAGAAGGAGCAGTTGCTCCCTCATTAATTACGATGCCATGTGCTCGTTTGTGGGGCGGCATTCCACTCTTGTCCCAGTTGGTCCTAGCCATATCTGCAAAACACATCGGAAAAAAGTTAGAAATAATTCAAGAAAAATCTCAAAATTTAGTTGTAGAAAGACTCACCGATTAGATCGGTGAATCACCGAGTCACTTTGGGGAGCCAGATCGGGCTCGCCGAAAGGAATGGATTGAAAATTTTCCAGAAAAATCACCACTCAACGATGCACAGGGTCCTTTGGCGAATTACCGACATCACTCGGCGAGCTCAGACTAGCCAGCCGAATTTTATAGCATGTTTTTAGGGGTTAGGGGAACAGAAAGGGCGATCAAGGGACCTCTAGGCGAGTCTTCGAGTGAACTCAGGCTTCCCGCCGAAAGTTGCAGACTCAAACTCAGCACAATTATGAAATTAAAGGTGATCAAGGGGGACGTTGGAGAACCACCGAACGATTTGGCGAGCTCGACCCAGTTTACCAAACTGCCCAACATGCCAAATTTCAACCCCATTTTTCAAATTCAAGCTCGCATCCCTCTAAATCAAAATGAAACTACACAGTTATGCAATTAAGCTCAAACCCATTTGACCCATGCCTCCGGGGTACTCTAACTTCCCCCGGTTTTGCAAAAATTGGCCAGTTGACGACTTTTACCCTTAAGAATGACGTCAAAGCTCCATCAGTGAGCAAAGTACGTCATTTAGCACAATTGGGGGTTACTCAGACTTCACCCAACTAGACCCAATAAAATTTTACTGCACCCCAATAACTTATTATCAATTTTAACACACAAAACTCGGGAAATTGTATTTTAAGCAATTTAGGCACAATTACGAAACTAAGACGGGCAAATTAACACATCAACTATGATTTCAATACAGGCCCAACACACAACAACAAGATTTACCTAATGCATTCGAGTTCAACTACTACTCAAGAGTTTGAGGTTCGAAAACCCAACCATTTAACTGAATGACGAATTTGAAATGCTAGGCGGCAATGTAATCCAAATCCGAGCACGAGATCAACACACAAAAAGCGATAAAATGGGAAAGTATTGAAAAATCTAGAGTGAGGGTGAGTGAGTATGAGGTTAGAAATAGGAGAATGCGAAACATTTAGAAATTTAAACCGTTTGGCTTTTTTAAACCTTTCAGTTCGCGGCCCTTTCGGCGGTATTAGTCAACCTCGCCGTACCACTAGACAATCCGCCGAGTGGTGACTTACCTCCCCGAGTTTTACAGGACCTCCAGTTAATTTGGGGTCTAAACGATGGACATAATCGGGCTCGCCGACCTGTTCGGCGAGTCATCGATTCATTCATAGACCCATCGAGTATTACAAACTCTCACTTGCTATTTTTGTGAGTCCAATGGCGGTCCAGGTCGGCCTCGCCGACCTCTTCGGTGAGTCACCGACTGGACTTTTGGCTCGCCAACCTGCATTTTTCCAAGACATTCCACCCTTCAACCTGCACATTCAACACCAGCTATTTCAAAAACATACACAAAGCATTAAAAACTTGGGTTGCCTCCTAAGAAGCACCTTTGTTAACGTTGTGGCATGATGCAAGTACCCGTTCAAGCCTCATTTTTGGGGTTTGCCATGGTATCACTAGGCCACCCCTCTTTGTGTCTTGGGTTGGGATGAGACGAAAGCTGACCCATTTGGGTCTCCAATTGCTTAATCGAGATGGAATGGGAGGTCACCATCTGATTCAGAGTTAAGACATTCTCTTTTATCTCTTTCAACACTCTGTCATATCCTTCGACTTTGTTGAGAATACGTAAGAGTATATCTTCTATTTGACCACCCTCATAATCCTTGGGTTTTTGGCGCTCATGGGAAGGAACATACTTATCCTCCTCCCCCCCTCTATTCTATCCTTGGTTACCACCTGGCTTTGAGTAATTTGCACATTGACATCCTCCTTGATTTTCTAGGAAGTCTACTTTGTTTTTGTACAACACTTCAAATTCCTCGATATTTTTGGCCAAGATATCCAGCTAGGTCATCATTTTGGCTAAGTTCTGGTCCCTATCTGGATCATTGTTGATCTTGGTCATGCGATCGAGGAGTTAGGATGCTATTGCATAGGATTGTCGCATTATACCACCCGAATAAAATTGGTCAGCCACTCCTCTGTTCATAGAATCATGACCTCTATAGAAACATTCCAGCAACATCTTATCTCAACCACGTCTCATGGATTGGATCACCCTTCAAGCGCTTTAAAACTAGGATGTTATCCCTAAGAATCATTATCTTCGAAGGAGGGTGGTCCACTTGGCTACAATTTCTACCACTTACTCTTATTTCCTCTGTACAACAATCAATCACAAAAACCAAAAATAAAATTAAGCAGATTCAACTATAACTAAGAAGAACACAATTCAACTTCGCCAAAATAATTTCAAACAACACCACTCCCTGGCAGCGGCGCCATTATGATTTAACATTTCAATCACACCTCATCCAATTCTAAGTGTTCAACAATCATAAATCAGTATAAAACCCAACTAAATGAGTTGGAGTCGAATCCCACAGGGAGCGGTACGTGTCTTAAATTCAATTAGGAAGTATGAATGTAGTCTAATCAGCCATAGGAATAGAAATTATCGATTAAAGACATAATCAAGTAAAAGGGGTGACAAAAATGTCAAATGAGGGTTTTGGTTTTGATTATCAACTAAAGGCAGTCACAAATACTATGACTTAACAATGATGGGACGGATTCTTGGGATGTGATCGATTATAGGCAAATATAGACATATGGGTAATTGAAACTATTAGTAAATAGCTAAATATTAGTGAGTAGGCTAGACTATAAGGGAGGTAATTTTCTCTCAAACAATTACCCCGAATCAGGTGATTTCATTCAAACATCAACAAGCATGCAAATTAAGAGCAATCCACACCTTAATCCATTCACTCTCTCGAGTTAAATGTGTGTGATTGCATTTAGGATTTACTCTCTCGAGCTAAACCCATGTCAACCCAATACCCACAAACCATCAATCAAAAACCTTAGTTCTAAAACCTCTCTCTCGAGCAAGCCAAGAACACAAATATATAACTGCATTTGCAACAACAATTCTTTAATTAAATCACAATTAATGATTAAATGCACTTTTAAATAGCATTTAAACTAACAATTAGCAATACCCATAAACAAAATCAGCCCATAATCACATGATCACACCCCAAGAATTGTGGTTTTAGCTAGACATTATAACAAGGTAAAATCAGTTACCAAATTGATTATACATCAATTGGGTAAAAGTGATTTCGTCTATACAATGCTCCAATTTGATGAATCTCAAAGACCCACTTCCAATTTCTCAGAAGTGAATTTCTTCAATCCTTCAAGGCTATGGAAAAACTCTAGAGAACACTTTCTCAAGATGTAAAAGATAATTATTCCTAAAAGATTGATAAGATACTAAACTAAATGTTCAAAAAGTTATTTTTAGTCGCCAAAAAAATGTGCTAGGAATAGGCATTCGGCAAAGTAAGTTAGGCTTGCTGATTCACTCGGCGAGCTTCTTTTTGATCTCATCCATCGCCTTTTCACCTTGTCATTCAGTATCCTTGGGTTCTGTAACTTTAGGTGATCCATTACTGCATCGCGGAACTACTCGGCGATGCACCGAGTGCTCCTTCTTGTCACCTATTCAGTTTCTTTGCTAACACACTGGAAATTTAGGCGGTGGGACTAGCCCTTCGGCGATTTGCCAAACGCTCTTGGTGATCACCAAGCTTGCCTTCCTTCAATTCTTCAATTTGTTTCGTTCCTTTTTGCATGTTAGTGTCCTTGCTTTGTTCCTCAATCCATGTACCTTAAAATCAAGGATTTTTCATAAGTTTATGGCACAAATTAAGCATTTTAAGACACTAAATCTATATAAACAAAGCCATAAATGAGTCAAAATCTCAGACTCATCAACACCCCTAACTTAAACTTTTGCTTGTCCTCAAGTAAAACTCAAGTTTAGCAATTCAAAAAGGATGTCTCAAACAGTGCTACAAAAGACTCAACATGAATGCATACAACAAGACTCAACTACTCATGCAATGATCAATTGTGCACTCAAAGATTCAAGTTGTGACTTCACCATTACCAAAGATGCTCAAGCTCACAATACTCGCTTCAAATAAAAGTTCAAGCTCAATAAAGATACTCAAATGCCCTCACAACAAAGATGATTCCATAACACACAATTTCTCAACAAATTATAGTTCCAGAATCACATACGACTCTCACACTCACAAAGATGAAAACATGCATGACTTCACCAATAGGTTTGCCCTTATTTTCCAATCAAAATTCGTTTCAGCTTACTCAAGATCAAAAAGGTCTTTTCAAGGATTGTAATGGGGATGAGTGTAAAGGTATGGTCATTTAGGCTCAGTGGACGCTACCCTCATGAAATGTAGTATGAACATCACTTTCTTCCTTTTCTTCAACATTTTAATCATGCCCAAAATACACCCCATTATTCAACTTCCAATGGACTACCGAATTCCCCATTTCTTTTGCAACTTTCACAACTTTATTTCACCATTTTTTCATTCTTTTTCTTTTGTTTTCTTCTTTTCTTTTTTTTATATGGAGGGGTTCCATCTTTTTCAAGACCATGGCTCAAAGGGGGATTTTTCACACTTCTTGATTTACCTTCTCTTTTCACCACACCCCCAACTTAGGATTTTGGCCTAAGTTGGCTATTCAAACAAACCACACTTCATGAGAGTTATGGGTGAATGGATAAAGAGGGGTCACAATTAGTCAAGTTTCTTCGAAGAAAAGGATACAGCTCAAAGGGGTTGAAGCAATGTTCACACATCACACAAGGTTGGCCACAAAAAGAGGTATATTGTCAAATTGATTCACTCATCAAAATCATTGCCTAATATCATTTCAACAGCCTGCATCACTTAGTCAACCGGACCAACGGGTAAAATTCTAGGTGTAACCACACACAATGTTCAAGGTAAGTGATGCTCATCACACAAGGCATTAGCACCAGTATCAAATAAGACTCATTCGAGCTAGTGTATAATGTTCATCACAAGAGACTCCATTCGATAATCGGCTAGTCACAACGAGATGTAAAAAGTCCACATATTGTCTATGCAACTTCATTTGGTCTCATTGTAGCCGTACATTCATTTTGTTCTATAAAGAGTACTATTTAACTCATCAGTATTGATCATAACCTATACTCAAATTTGCACAAGAGCAACCACAATCACACACAAAAGAGGTGGCACAAAATTTTCAAAATGGGTCAAAAACCATTTCCATTCAAAACAAGGAGCCACAGGCTCAAATATCCACTAGATAGAATCAACACAGTTTAAAACACAAAACCCAATATATATATATATATACACACAAAATGTAATCACAAGAAGTAGGTATGTAAATACCTAACCCTACCCACAAAGGAAAATAAGTTATCCTCAAATTCAACTAAAATATAAAAATTAGAAAAAGCAACAGAGAGGGAGGTAAAGAATGGTCATGTCTACTCAGTCGCTCCATCTGTCGGGGCATCAATGTCTGGTGTAAACTTCTGGTCTTAGATCAGTGCCTGGGGTAATAGAAACATTGGCTCCACTAGAGCCTGCCATGGACTTATCTGTTAGTGATGTATGAATGACTGACTACACTAACGTCTCCTCTAAATCAGGTAGGTCCTCATAAATGGCTGCCTCCTGTGCCTCAAGCTACTCCTCATCTGTCTCCACCTCTGACTAACTAACATCCACATAATCCATAGGCTCATCTCCGGTGGTAGCCGGAGGCACGTCCGAACTGGCCGGGACACCCCGAGCCTCAGCTGACTCAAATAGTGAACTGAAGTCTGCGGACTTCAAATAGTCCACATCCTTTATCAAATCAGACACCTTGGCTTTCAAAGTCGTCACCTTGGGAGTAACCCCCTTGTCCTCTCTCACAACTCTATACTCCCACCGTAAGAGCCTCAATCGACGTCTGAAAGGGTGTCAACGCAGCAAAATAGCCCACTCAATCATCTAGGGCATCCTGGCCTTTAACCGGGAAGCCCGTACATCGGCAGAATGGTCTGGGTGCCCCATCTTGAAGAGCATGGCCTAAGTGATCCTAGTAGGCTGGGAACAACAGCAGAACCTGGGGCCTGTGAAGGAGTGGTAGTGGATGTGTCCTAACAACCAGGGGTCAGAGTAGGCAAAGATGCCTCTGTAGGTATGAAATCAACATCAACTTCCGAGAATGTATCCACCCGAGTTGCTCTCCTCCTATCCACCTTATCCCGTGTGAACTCGGCCTTTATGCACTAGATATCGGTGGAGGATGTGGGTATGACCTCAATATCCCTCTTCTCGTCATGAGGAACTCCAGCCCGCCGACATAACTCTATGATCAACACTGGGAAAAGAAGGGAAGTCTGGCACTGTTTGGCCCTCATGGCCATCTCCTACTCTATGATCAGCCCCAAGTTTAGCCTCTTCCTGGCTATGATCGACCCAAGACAAGCCACCTTTGGGTGGCGGAGGATGGACTCATTCTGTGAAGGCATGATGGAGCTGCTAATGAACCTAAACTAATAACGAGTGGCAATGTTCAAATCCTTCTTTTCAATGGGAGCTCCTGCCTCAATCCACCTCGGGGTGGTGTCAGATATGAGTGGAGCTAGCCATCCCTTTAGGTCATCTAGGGTTTGTGTTGTAGTCAAGCCCTCATACTCATGCTCAAATCCTATAGCTCTGTCAAGTGCAACATTGATATCATCACTACTGCATCCCACTGTTCTCCCCCGTACTACTACAGATGCCACTGGTCTGAAGGTGCTGACCTTCTTCTTTACCTAGCGCACTAAATCACCATAAGCAGTGTAGAACTCTCTGACCCATGTAGGGATGTATGGGCCTTAGGGCCTGGTGAAAATGTTGAATATATGGGTCTCGCCTTGTCATTCAACATCCATGGGTTCTGTAACTTTAGGAGATCTATCAGTGCATCACAGAACTACTTGGTGATGCGCCAACTGCTCCTTCTTGTCGCCAATTTGGTTTCTTCACTTAGGGCTGGTACACTGGAACTTTAGGCGGTGGGACTGGCCCTTCAGTGATTCGCCAAACACTCTTGGCGATCACCAGGCTTGCCTTCTTTCAATTCTTCAATTTTTTTTGTTCCTTTTTGCATGTTAGTGTCCTTGCTTTATTCGTCAATCCATGTACCTGAAAATCAAGGATTTTTCATCAGTTTATGGCACAAATTAAGCATTTGAGGACACTAAATTTATATAAACAAAGCCCTAAATGAGTCCAAATCTTGAAATCATCACTTGGGAGCACTAAAACCATCTCTTCCCTTAGTATCACATGAATGAAAATCTCTCATCTTGTGACCATTCTTACCACAACTAAAGCAACTATCTGTACTGGTTAAGGAATTACCATCATGCTTCCTTCCACACCTAGCAAGAGTAGACAAAAAAGATCCACAACTATTTCCACCTTGAGGCTAACGGTTAGACACCCTATCTTTGTTGAAATTTGGAGCCAGAGCATTAGAAGAACCTTGACCAGAAAATAATTGTTTGAAACTAGAACGACTATGTCCTTCATAGCTCAAGTGTGAAAAGTCACCATCACCGATCTTTGCTATCTTGGACTCCGTATACTTTTCATTAATCTTCTTCTGTTCAATTTGTTGGACATGATTCATTAAATGGGAATATCTATTTTGTTAATGAGCATGGTGGTATGACATTCTTTAACCCCTATTTTGGACATACTTGAAAGAAACTTACTCTTCATTTCCCTAGAATCAACAACCATTGTAAGTGTATATTTGGAAAATTGAGTTAATTTAAAAGAATGCTCCTTCACACTCATACTTCTTTGATGAAGGTTAAAGAAATCAAAAGCTTTTTCCTCTCTAATCTCAAGGTGAAAGAGCCTTTTAAGAAAAGCAACCTCAAACTTCACCTAATCATGAGGACCCGCATCAACTATCATCTCCTCCTTCCAGTGGCTGAACCAGACTTGAGAGACACCCTTAAGTTGATAAGCATCCAATTCAGCATTTTCCACAATCGTCACTTGATAAGACAAGGATTTCCACTCATACAGGGATTGATATTCAATGATTTAGTGTCCTCAATGTCAATTTTATGCTCTAAACTGATGTTAATATGCTAATTCGCATAAGGAAGGCAAATGAGCAAGGAAAGGACGTTACCAGGTAAATAGGAGCAATAAAGCTAAAGAAATTGAAGAAAAACAAGGCTGGTACTCGCCAAAGCCACTCGGCGAATCGCCGAGTAGACCTTCTGCTTGTCAAAATTTCATGCAGGCCAGCCCATGGACAAGATCAAACTAGCGGTAAAAATGGTAATTCGGTGTATTGCCAAAATGCTCGGTGATGACGATTTAGCCTGACTAGAGTTACAAAGTAATGGGTGAAAAGCGAAGCCAAAAAGGAGAGAAGAGAAGCACTTGGCTCATTTCCAAAAAGGTCGGTGAGCCCGACCTCGATCACCTAAAGTTACAACAAAGAAAGGGTAAAATTCCAAGCCAAGAAGGCGATGGAAAGGAGCACTCGGTGCATCGCTGACCTGGTCGGCGAAGCCCAACTTATTTTGCCGAGTTGTTCCAAAGTGAAATTCTAGGAATGTATAAATGCAATATTCTAAAGAAAAAAAAGGAGTTCTAGAGATTTTGAAAGTTCCTGCATTGTCCAGTTCTGGGCTTTTTGATCTCTAACATTCTAAACATTGTTCTTTAACTTTTTGAGTAGAGATTTAGGGTTTATTAATTTTTAATTCAATTTGAGCATTCTTGAAGACTTGTGGATTGTTGTCCAAGATGATGGAAAACATAATTGGTAACGATTTCTTACTCTTTATTATGTGTGGCTAAAACCCCCATTCTTGGGGGTGTGATTATCTGATTGAATGCTTCAATTAGCTTATGGGTATTAGATTTACTGATTTGATTGTTGAATTGAAGTGGTTCAATAGATAGTTGAGTTTTAATTGATGAATTGTAGTTGCAAATACAATTCTAACCTAGCATTCTATGTTTGCTTAAGAAACAAGTTTTAGAGTTAAAACTATTAATTGATGATTGTAGTGATTGGGTTGTTGTGGATTTAGCTTGAGAAAGTGGGTCTAAATTCAATCCTACTAATCTAGCTTGAAAAAGTAGATTGATTCAAGTATTGGATTGTTTATATGTGTTATACTTGTCAAGGTTCGAGAAAACTCACTTGATTCGTGATAGTTAATTGAGAAATGGCTATTGCACCTAAATCCTAGCCTACCCACTAAGATTCAACTATTTCTAGTAAATAATAATCACCCATTTAGCGAAAATGGCATTCAATTGATCACACTCCCAAGGATCCCTCTCTACCTATTTATTCTCAGTTGTTCGTAGTTGTTAACTGTTCACTCAAACCCCCCACCCATTTGACATTAATTGAAAACCCCTTGCCATTTACTTTATTGTCTCGAAAATGTATACACCAACGACCGATTAGAACACCATTTTATTTTGTAATTGAATTCTTTACCGTATCACTCCCTGTGGGATCGACCCGAACTCTTACTTAGGTTTATACTTGATTGAAACCGCCTATACTTAAAATTGGATTAAATGTAGTTGAGCGTTATAAAAAATGGCACCGCTGCTAGGGAGTGGTGTTTAGAATTCTTTTGGTGAAGTTTAGTTGTGAACTAATTTTGTTGTAGTTGAATTAACTTATTTTTGTGCTTTGTTGGATTATCTTAAACAGGTGAAGAGATGAGTGTTAACGGGAGCAATGCTAGCCAACTTGGGCACAATGATGACATTGGTAACTTGCACGATGTCAAGAAGATCCTTTGGGAAGCGCGGATGCTATTACGTTACCTTCAGTTGTAGGCAATGCGGTGTTTCATGTGACTAGCACTATGTTGCAGTTGTTGCAAATGAAGGGTCTATTTAGAGGTCTAGCTACTGAGGATCCTAATGACCACATCCGAAACTTTGTGGATGTGTGTGAGCCATTTTCTTTCAAGGACATCACTCAGGAATCGGTCCGGCCTCGTTTGTTTCCCTTTTCTCTAATGGGGGAGGCAAAGAAGTGGTTGGTTGATTTACTAATGGATTGAATCACTACTTGGGAGGAGCTCACTTATGCGTTTTATGTAAGGTTTTTCCCTCCCTCGAAGATGGTGAAGTTGAGAGATAATATTCAGAACTTTCAGCGAGTGGATGGTGAACCAATTCATGAGACATGATTGAGGTTTAGGAAGTTGTTGCTCCTATGTCCAACTCATTGACTCCCAAGTAATGTGTTGTTACAATATTTCTACCAGAGCCTCGACTCAGTCAACAAAAGTGTGGCTGGCCAGCTTGTTCGAGGAGGAATCACGCAACAAATGTTCGATATAACATCTATTATTCTTGATGAGATGACAGAAATCAATCATGCTTGGTACACTAGAGAAGATCAAATGTCCCTTTTAAACTTTGGGATGACAAAAGAGCAAGTGGAGAAGAACCAAGAGCGAGATGAAAATATGGCCAAGATGATGTCCCAGAAGGAGTTATTAACACAACAGGTCATAGGGGGTATTCATGACAACAAAGAGGCGTAAAAGGCATCAAGACTAGATGAAGGTTCTTGCCTGGGCTTTTTAAAAGCGGATGGGAATCAAGGTTGGAACAAATTTAGTGAGGCTGGGTGGATAGGCTACAATCGAGATTGGGCTGACAAAAATAACTTTTGGAGGAGAGAAGACGACTATGATGCTTACTATATGCACATGGGTGATAGCCTAGGAACTAGGGACAGTTCTGGAAGCTTTGGGTGGATGATTTGTTATCCTGCATTCTAGACAAGGTGGAAGGATTCGACGAAATGCTGAAAGAAATGAAGGTGACTTCTCACCCTTGAATAATAAAGTAAACTTGCACTCAGATTCTATCAAGCAACTTGAATATCAAATGAGTCAACTTTCAGTCAAATTCGAATCCAAGCCACAAGAGAAGTATGTAGCTAATATGATGATGAATTCAAATGTTAATCATGATAAATTATTGGGGGTGTTGACTCGAAGTGGGAAATCAATAAGTGGAAATGTGAAAGTTAATGGTGAGGCAACCACTAGTAAAAAAGGAGATGAGGCTATTGGTTTAGAGGAATCTAACCATGCACCGGAAAATGACATACCCAAAGAGGTTGAGGAAAGTCCGAAACAACTCACCACCGAGGACTTGAAAACATCTCATGTTGAGGTTGCGTCTTCCTCAAAGCTGATTAAATCGTTGCCCAAAGTCAGTCCGCCATTCCCTCAAAGACTTAAAATGTGGGATGAAAATGCAAAGTTCCAAAAATTTCTCTCTGTATTCAAGACTATGTCTATCAATCTTCCCTTAGTGGAAGCGTTGTTGGAAATGCCAAGCTATGCGAAGTTCATGAAAGAGTTAGTCACCAAGAAAAGGAGTATGGATTTTGAAATGGTGGAGGTGTCTCATAATTGTAGTGCCATCATGCGAAGCAATGTGATTATCAAGAAAGCTGATCTAGGGGCATTTACTATCCCTGTACTATTGGGATGCTTCAGTTTGCCAAACCTTTGTTTGACTTGAGGGCAAGTATTAACTTAATGTCGTATTCCATTTTCAAACAACTTGGGTTAGACAAACCTAAATCCATAACAACGCGTCTTCTCATGGCTGATCGATCTATTAAGTATCCATTGATATACTTTATGATATCTTGATGAAAGTGGATAGGTTCATTTTTCTAGCCGACTT
The DNA here is from genome assembly GCA_036250505.1 of Solanum acaule. Taxonomy (NCBI): domain Eukaryota; kingdom Viridiplantae; phylum Streptophyta; class Magnoliopsida; order Solanales; family Solanaceae; genus Solanum; species Solanum acaule. The sequence continues at coordinate 13,637 of JAJOOR010004065.1, read as the reverse complement.
TGTTATTTTAAATTGTGAGATTGATGTTGAGGTGCCTATTAAATAAGGTAGACATCGTTTTTTGGCTACCGGAAGAGCCCTTATGGATGTTGAAAGTGGTGAATTGAAATTTTAGGTAAATGTTGAGGAGGTTACTTTCAATGTGTGCAAATCGATGAAGCAACCGAGTCACATTAAAGTAGTTTCAACCCTTTATGTGATTAATGAGGTAGTGGCTAGTGTAAGTGAGGTGTTTTGTATGGGGGAACCTCTCTCCTCTGTCCTTTCAAATTATGACGACGAGGAAGTTCAAGGTTATGATGAAGTTGTGGCTTTTATCGGGTTTAGGTTCTTACTCTAATAATACAATGAAGCTTGACATTGATCTTAAAAATCAAGAAATTCCCCTTGCCAAACCATCCATCGAAGAGCCATCAAAGCATGAGTTGAAAGTGCTCCAATCCCACCTTCGGTATGTATTTTTGGAGGCAAGTAACACCTTGCCCGTTATCATTGTTGTAGATTTGCTTGAGTGGCAAGTAAAATTACTTGTTGATGTATTGAAATGATACATTAAATCTATTAGATGGATAATTGTTGATATTGTGGGGATTCCCCCCGGAATTTACACTCATAAAATACAATTTGACTGTGAATGTAAACCAAGCCCACAGATGTAAGAAGTGGTGAAGAAGGAAATCATCAAGTGGCTCGATGCAAGTGTGGTATACCCCATTGAAGATAGCAAATGGGTGAGTCCCATGCAATGTGTGCCAAAGAAAGGAGGAATTACGGTAGTTACAAATGGAAAAGGGGAACTTGTGCCTATAAGACCGGTCACTGGGAGGCGTATATGCACAGACTATCGGAAATTGAATGCATTGATTGAGAAAGACCATTTTCCTATGCCATTTATTGACCAAATGATTGATAGGCTTGCGGAGCGTGGATGTTATTGCTTTTTGGTACAACCAGATTTCCATTGCGCCAGAAGATCAAGAGAATACTAATTTTACATGTCCCTATGAAACTTTTGCTTTCAAGAGAATGCCTTTTGGGTTATGCAATGCTCCAACAACATTCCAATGATGTATGCTTTCTTTTTTTGCAGATATGATTGAAGACTCAATGGAGGTCTTTATGGATAATTTTTCGGTTGTTGGTGATTCATTTGAAGCATGTCTTGAACACCCTGGGAAGGTACTACAAAGGTGTGTGGTAACCAATCTTGTTCTAAATTGGGAGAAGTCTCATTTCATGGTGAAAGAGGGCATTGTTTTGGGGCATAAAATTTTAGGAGAAGGAATGCAAGTGGATCAGGCTAAAGTTGAAGTCATTGCTAAACTACCTCCTCCTATTTCGGTAAAAGGTGTCCGGAGTTTTCTAGGCCATGCGGGTTTCTACAGGTGATTTATAAAGGGATTTTCCAAGGTAGCTCACCCTCTTTGTAAATTTCTAGAGAAGGAATCGATCATCAACTTTGATAAAGCTTTCCTAAAAGCATTTTTGTGCTTGAAATAAAAACTAGTGTCAGCCCCGATCATTATTGCATCGGATTGGAGTATTCTGTTCAAACTCATGTGTGATGCTAGTGGTGTTGCTTTGGGGGTTGTTCTTGGTTAACGAAAAGGCAAACTATTTCACCTAGTTTATTATGAAAGTAAGACCTTGAATGTAGCTCAAAAGAATGATACTGTAACAGAGTAAGAATTGCTAGCAGTGGTTTTTGCGTTTGAGAAATTTTGAGCGTATTTGTTGGGAACTATAGTGGTGGTGCACAAGGATCATGGTGCCATTAGATATTTGATGGCTAACAAAGATGCAAAGCCAAGATTGATCTGGTGGGTTTTGTTGTTGCAAGAGTTTGATTTCGAGGTAAAAGATCGAAAGGGGTGTGAGAACCAAGTGGCGGATCACCTGTCTCGGCTAGAAACCAATATAGTTGATCCCGGTGAAAGGGACATTGAGGCATAATTTCCCAACGAAACAATGATGAAAATAACCCATGGCAACTCACCTTGGTACGCTGATTTCATTAACTATGTAGTTTGTGGGATTATGCCCGAGGGCATGAATTTTTATCAACAAAAGAAGTTCTTGTTCGGTGTAAAGAGGTACTTCTGGGAAGAACCATACCTATTTCGAGAATGCACAGATCATATAATTAGAAGGTAAGTGCCGAAGGTAGAAGTAAATGCAATTCTTAATGCGTGCATGCTTCGTCGGTTGGTGGTCATCATAGCGATGTGTGTACAGCCGCCAAAGTGCTCCAATGTGGCTACTATTGGCCATCACTATACGAAGATACTCATGTTCTCGTTAAATAGTGTATTCAATGCCAAAAGAAAGGAGGAGTATAAGGAAAGCATGAGTTACCTCTTAATCCCATCCTAGAGGTTGAACTTTTTGATGTTTGGGGAGTCGACTTCATGGGTCCGTTTGTGAGCTCTTTCAAAAACAAGGACATCTTGGTGGCAGATGATTACGTTTCCAAATGGGTAGAAGCTGTAGCATTTCCCAATAATGAAGGAAAGAGTGTTGTGCAATTCTTAAAGCGATACATCTTTGCAAGGTTTGGTACCCCGTGTGCTATTATCAATGATGGAGGATCCTATTTTTTTGCAACCGATTGTTTGCTTCATTGTTGAGAAAATACAAAGTGAACCATAAAGTTGCAACCCCCCTACCATCCACAAACAAGTGGCCAAGTTGAAGTATCATCGAGAAATCAAGAGTATTCTAACAAAAAATAGTCAATGCAAATTGGACTGACTGGTCTTGAAAGTTGGATGATGTTCTTTGGGAGTACCGCACAACTTTCAAGACTCCAATTGGCATGTCTCCATACCAATTGGTATTTGGAAAGTCTTATCACCCACCAATCAAGCTTGAAAACAGGCACTATAGGCATTAAAGGCGCTAAACTTGAATTGGGGGGGGGGGGGTTTCTTCGAAAGGAAGAGTCAACCAATTCTATGAAATGAATGAGTTTCAGTTGAGGGCGTATGAAAGTTCAGCCCTTTATAAAGAGAAAATGAAGAAATTTCATGATGCAAAGATCCTTCGACGAGAGTTCAAAGTTGGCGATCTTGCTTTGCTTTATAACTCTCGTTTGAGACTCTTTCTGGGTAAATTCAAATCAAAATGGTCAGGCCCATTCAAAATCACTTGAGTGTTCACAAATGGGGAAATTGAGGCTGAAAGCAAAGAAGGTTCGGCATTCAAAGTAAATGGGAAATGCTTGAAGCTCTACTTTGGAGAATAGTTTTATGTTTTGGTAATTGAAGTGGTGTATTTGGAAGATGTGTGAGAGCATTTCCACGTCGTTCCATGACGTTAAATAAGGCGCTTCTTGGGAGGCAACCCAAGTTTTATTTGTTTTTTAATAACGTTTTTTGAATATGTAGGTCAAAATCCTCATTTCTAACATAACAACAATTTGGCGAGATGTTTGATTATTTGGCGCACCACCGAACCAGTCGGCGATCTTTACTGAGAGCGCCCTTTTGAATCAACTGGCAGAAAAACTTATTCTGGAAATTTTGGCGAGCGACATGAACCTTTGGCGAACCACGGAACCAGTCGGCGAGCCCGACTAAGCTCGCCTTTTTGGTCAATTTGGCAAACTATCTTTCTTGAAAATTCAGTGATCCTGTGCCAGCTTGTTAATTCGCTGAATGGTTTGGCGCACCTAGCACCTACTCGCTGACTGGGTGTGAAGTGAAGAGTCTTCCTACTTTAATCTTTTCATTCAACTATCCCTACTTGCTTGTCCTATTAGCTACATTCATTATATTTGCATTGAGGACAATGTAAGGTCTTGTTTGGTGAGGTGGTATCTTCGCACCTAACCTCTTAGGTTGGATTTATCGTGTTTTGGATGCCTATCTTTGTGACTGATGGTTTTTAATATGGCAGTTCTTTTGAATAATTGAGTATCGGTTACTACCAATACCAATGACTTGAATAGTGCTCTCGGTTTAACGATATGTTTGTGTGATTCCAATGAGGCAAATTTGAGTTGTATGAGTCATGTGTGAACGCTTATCATATCATTGTGACTAGCCGATTGTTGAAATGAATCTTGGGATGATCGTTACATGTGGGCTAATTTCGTAGAATCTTGATTGATGATTGTGTTGAATACCATGTGTGGTGAGATTGATTTGAAATTTGTGCTTGGTAATACCTAGAACGTGCCCTGTTGGTCCAATCAACTAATGTACGTGAATGATAGATATTATCTTAGGCACAATTTTTTGGAGAGTGAACCAAATTTGTATTATACCTAGCTTGGTACCATTTGAGTCTAACCTTTTCTTTGGATGAAACATGAACACATTGGACCTCTTTCCCCATCACTTAAAACCTTCATAAGCATTGGTCCATTTGAATAGAAAACTTAGGCCAAAAGCCTATGTTGGGGGTGTGGTGAAAAATGAGGAAAGTCGAGAAGTTTGTGAAAAATCTGTCCTTGATGGATTGTATTGAAAAAGAATGTCGCAATGAATCTTGTGCAATGAATAAAATAAATGGGGTTTCCAATGAATCATGCTTAAAAGAACTTAGGGTGGATTGCGAAATTAAAAAAGAGTGAAAGAAAAGGAAAAAAAGTGAAATTCAAGCCAACCTTAAATGAAGGTGGAATTCACTAAGCCAAAATGATCATAACTTTACACTCAACCCCGTTTCAAGCCTTGAAAGACCTTAGTGATCTTGATATGAGCTTAATGTCATGTTGATTGGAAAATGCAGGAAAACCTATGGGTATAATCATGCATGTACTTATCTTTGAGAGTGTGAGAGTTGATGTTGATTCCTTAATTCTTAAATTTTGATGAGCTTTATGTGGGCATGGAATCATTCTTAGTGTGAAGGCATTCAAATACTTTTGCTAAGCTTGAATTTGCAATTGAAGCAAGCATTGTGAGCTTGAATTCTATTTGATGATGGCTAGTCACAATTTGAAACTCGTAGTGCACAAGTGAACATTGCATGGGTAGATTGAGCCTCGTGTGCATTCATGTTGAGTCTTGAGTAGCACTATTTGTAGACATCTCTGTTCAACTGATTCATCTGGTGTTTTACTTGAGCACAAACAAAAGTTTAAGTTGGGGTGCTGATGAGTTAGGGATTTCGACTCATTTAGGGCTTGATATTAAAAGTTTTAGTGTCCTCAATGTCAATTTTATGTTGTAAATAGATGTTAATATGATATTTTGCATCAAGGAAGGAAAATGAGAAAATCCAAGGCCTTAACAGGCAAAAAGGAGCAAAAAAACTAAAGAAAAACAAGGTTGGTACTCGGCGAAGCCACTCGATGAATCGCCGAGCAGACCTTCAGCTCGCCAAAGTTCCAGCAGGCTAGCCGACAGACAAGTTCAACTTGGCGATAAAAAGGGTAATTTGGCGTATCACCAAAATACTCGGTTATGACAATTTAACCCGCCTAAAGTTACAGAATAATGGGTGAAAAGGCAAGCCAAAATGGCGAGAATGGGAGCACTTGGCGCATCGCCGAATAGGTCAGTGAGCCCGACCTCGATTGCCTAAAGTTACAACAAAGAAAGGGTAAAAAGCCAAGGCAAGAAGGAGATGGAAAGGAGCACTCGGCACATCCTTTACCTGGTCGGCCAGGCTCGACTTATTTCGCCTAGTTGATCCAAAGCCGAAATTCTGGGACCGTATTAATGCAATTTTCAATAGAAAAAAAAAAGTTCTGGAGTTTTTGAGAGTTCCCACACTGTTGAGTTCTGGGTTTTTTTACCCCTGCATTTTAAACATTGTTCTTTATCTTTTTGAGCAGAGATTTAGGGTTAATCTAATTTTGAATTAAATCTAAGCAGTTTTAAAGACTTGTGGATTGTTGCCCAAGCTGATGGAAAACGTAGTTGGTAACGATTTCTTGCTTTTTATTATGTGTGGCTACAACCCCCATTCTTGGGGGTGTGATTATGTGATTGAATGCTTCAATTAGCTTATGGGTGTTAGGGATTTACTGATTTGATTGTTGATTTGAAGTGGGTTCAATTGATACTTTAGTTTTAATTGATGAATTGTAGTTGCAAATACAATTATAGCCTAGCATTTTAGGCTTGTTTGACAAATAAGTTTGAGAGTTAAAACTATTAATTGATGATTGTAGTGATTGGGTTATTGTGGATTTAGCTTGAGAAAGTGGGTCTAAATTCAATCCTACTAATCTAGCTTGAAAAAGTAGATTGATTCAAGTATTGGATTGTTTATATGTGTTATACTTGTCGAGGTTTGAGAGAACTCACTTGATTCGTGATAGTTGATTGAGAAATGACTATTGCACCTAAAGCTTAGACTACCCACTAATATTCAACGATTTCTAGTAAATAATAATCACCCATTTAATGAAATTGGCATACAATTGATCACACTCCCAAGGATCCCTCTCTACTTGTTTATTCTCCGTTGTTCGTAGTTGTTAATTGTTTACTCAAAACCTCCCATTTGACATTAATTGTCAACCCCTTTCCATTGACTTTATGGTTTTGAAAATGTCTACACCTACAACCGATTTGAACACCATTTTACTTCATAATTGAATTCTTTACCATATCACTCCCTATGGGATTGACCCCAACTCTTAGTTGGGTTTATACTTGATTGCGACCGCCTACACTTAGAATTGGATGAAGTGTAGTTGAGCGTTATCATCACTCCCAGGATCATCAAACCCTTATACACTTCATCAATGAACTCTTGAGGATCTCCCTCAACCATGGAATCATTCCAGTGAAGTCCCTAAGTCTAGTTTCCACCATACCTATATTTGTGCTCACAAGAGAATTAGCCTCTCTATTGGCATGGGACATTTTTGCTTGGGCCATGATGGCTTGAGCCAATACATAGAAAGCGGCTTGGAACTCCACATTAGTCACTTGTTCGGCCAAAGGGTTGATCACAACTTAAGGAGCTTCTTGTTCCACATTCTCACTGGCATTCCTTCTAACATATGCTCTTCGAGGGGCAATATCGTGAAAAAGGATCAAATAAGGATTAGAAGAGAGACATATAGAGTTACACTCTATCGCACAACTTTAGAATGATGAAAGACGTGGAATTTCTAATACATGTTGCAGTCTTCTATTCATAAGTGTGGTGTGCTTCACACTCATGTACAAGACTCTACTTAACATGACTTTTGAGACATCTTAGGACCTTTCTAAACTTAGTGTTGTGAATATAATGTTTGTCACAACCCAAAGTATACCATAGGCATAATATGGCATATAGAACCTAAAAAAACCTCACGTAAGCCACACATACATCATACAAGATAATAGAGATAAAGATTTCAAATGAACTATTCTCATATTATAAAAGAGTTTGACAAAGCTAAAGTCTAACATAGTATCCACATGCTATCTATTACATAAAAAAGAAGTGGTTGGGATGTAACCCAACAACACGTACAAAGCATAAAACTGAAATAACGAAAATCTATAAAAGTGTCTTTGTCCTCGAAACATGAGGACTCACTAATCCTTGAGTTTAAAAGGGACATCAACTAGCCACAAGTATATGAGGTAGGAGTGTCGGACCATACATAAGTGAAAAAAATATAGGTACAACTATGATTTAGTACATGGAATGTACTAAGTATGATCGCAATACACAAACGATATTAAGTCATGCTAATGGAATTTACAAGACGTCTAATGACGAAGCTAAAGCAAAAGGTAAGATATTTGAAAAAACAGGTCATATGCATGGTCAAAACAAGCTTAACATATTTAAAACACTTCAGTGAGATACATTGAAAGTAACCTTGTTCGTTTATTGTGGGGTGTTAACCATTAACCGACATAGACCATGTGAGATAAACCATGGAATCCGGTGTCTATTCCATACCAAAAATAGATGTCATATTCTCCATGCCAAGGATCATAACTTCTAGCTTACGTAGATCCACTAGCTAAAACATCTTATGGGGGCACGTAGTTAGAGACAAAAAGATTGCTACTAGAGACCCAATCTCTAATAACAAGAGAGCCTCCATCTCAACATCATCTTGAAGTAACATCCCATGGAATAGTAAATAATCATATTCATTTCATCATCCATGGAAAGGCACCATTAACCTACCAATCCAAGTATAAGTCATTTAGAGTAGCTCCTTAAAAGTTGATTCAACTTAGGTGAGAAAACCATTCAACCTGATAAATTCTTATGTGAGAAAGCCTTTCAGAATTTCATTGATAGTTTCATCTAAAATCATCCTCAAGTCATATACATTAATTTCATAAAAACATGCATAACTTCATAGTTCATAAGGTTCATCATGTATTCATAGTAAAAAATAATGGATCATGCATGGATTCATATGAATTTATCATAAAATCAAGTAAATATTTCAATTTATACATTAGAATATAGAAAATAATTAATAGAATAATAATTGACAAGAACCCATGTAAATTGTATAAAACCCTACCTTTGAATTGAAAATTGAACTTGTAGAAATTGGGATTCTTGGGGACCTAATGGAGGAAAGAAATCCATAGATGAATATTAATATACCTTAATGACCAAAGCCAAAATCTATGGTGAATTTGAGACCTTAAAGTGATATAAGAATGGGTAGTTTTAGGACTTAAAATACTTATATAGGGCTTAGATTATGAATAAAATTGACATAGCTTAGGTATTAAGCACTTGAGGAAAAGACCAAAAAATCCTTAAAATTACTGCCGACTTGGTCTACGGGTGTGACCTAAAGACCGTAGAAATTCCTACAGTCCATACTTGTAACACCCCGACTTTTCAAAACGTCTAAATTAACTCGTATCTTCATGGAAAGACAAGGAGGGAGAGTAATAAATTAAAAATGTTGTGGTATGTCATATTTTAAGTGTTCAAGGGTTGTATCTCAAGTTTTGAAGTTAAGTAAGTGGCAAAATAAAAGTTGGCGAAAGTTATCGTCAGTTCCTTTTTAAAGATTTCTCTAAAATTTGGGTCAAATGTCTTGGATGTTTTCTCCCAATATATAAAGAGTTAGAAGGCCTATCACCCATTAAATTGAAGGCCTACGAGTCTAGTTTGCAACACACAAAACCCTGTATCAAACCGACATTAGAGTAAAAAGTTATGAGAAATTTACTAGGGACTGCTGAGGCAAAATGCGGGTCGGATTCGGGTTGGGTAAAAAATATGGTATGTCAGCTTATTTAACGTTTTAAGCCATGAAAACATTTCATTTCAATTCCAAACCGGGGAGAAATCTTAAGAGAGGGTTCCTATGGAGTTCTAGCATGATGAAAGTTAGTTTTTGACGATTTCTACCATTAAACATTTCCCCCGTGTCTAGAAACGTAATCCCTACACGTGGCAATCGTTTTTCCCTTCTATTAGTTGTGTTTGAAGATGGTTTTTGAAGATATAAATTTGTAGTTATTGGTGTCTCTTCAAGGCTTACACTTGGTTAACTAAGGTAATCATCTCTGGACCCTTTTATGGTTATTTTTATGAATTTCTACGGACGTTTCGACAAGTTGGGGCAATATGGAAAATCTGTTGATTTAAGATTAATTATGAATTGTTTATAGGTGCGTACCATCTATGTATATATAGTGTTTGCAAAGGTTAGGACATAAGGAACAACTTTCGTGAAGGAACTACGGTCTTTCAAGCGTTTATTGGAAAGGTATGTTAAGGCTATTCCCTACTTACGACATGTTTCCTTAAAGCTTAGGAGCAATGTAATTGGGTTGTTATCCTTGTTACACTTGTAGCCATTATTGTTGATTGTTGGCTGCTCGAGTTGATATAATCCTCCCTTGTCGGGATTCTTATTCAGTTAGTAGCGTCCCTATGGTGGACACGACTTAAAGGCTATTTGTATAGGTTGCTTATAACTAAATTGCTCGCTTTTAGCGATTGTATTGTTATTGTTGCCCTTGGGGCTATTGTGGTTAGCTGCAGGAATGTGATCTATGCCTAGAAGGGCTATGTTCTACCTACAAGGATATATGGATGCCTAAAAGGGCTATGAGTTGCCTACGGGGCTATATTGATGCCTAGAAGGGTTAGGAGTTACCTACTGGGCTATATTGACGCCTAAGAAGGCTATGTGCTTCCTACAGGGCCATGTTGTTGCCTAAGAAGGCTATGAGTTGTCTATAAGCTATGTTGATGCCTAAGAGAGCTATGTGCTGCCTACATGGATATAGTAATGCCTAAGAGGGCTATGTGACTGCCTACGGGGACTACCGATAGGGGTAAATAGGCTGATTGGCACATTCCGAGCTTATGGGGGCCTAAGTAGCTGGTCTTGTGTGCTATCTGTACCTGCAAAGCCTATGGGATCTTGGTTAGGTTGTTGTGTTATTATTTTTGATAAGCTTAGATTTAGGAGCAGGTCAGTACACTTGTCTTATCCTTGATTTATTTATCAGATTATTCCAGTATATCAAGATACCTCCTCATAGTATATTGCCTTTCATACTTTGTACATTATTTTGTACTGACGCCCCATTGCCTTGGGGGCGCTGCATTAATGCATGCAGATCCTGACAAACGACCGAGAAGACCTCCTCAGCAGCAAGATTGACTTTTATCCGGTTGGCTAGCCCCTTTCCTCCGGAGCTGCCAGAGTTGGGAGGTTTGTTACCTTTTGTTGTATATATCTTTATGGGTAGGCTGGGGCCCTGTCCCGCTAATACTTACTACTCTTAGAGGCTTGCAGACTAGTGTGTGGGGTGTATAGCTACGTTATGGCCATACTGGCTTATGTTGTTGGTTTGCTGAAGTTTGTGAGCTGTTTGATGTATTGTATTGATATATACCTGCTTTTAGTTTTGGTATAGATATCAAGATGGCCTCGACGGCCCTATTAGGACTTTTGTGCTAGTTGGCTATTTATCTATATGATCTCCTGGGAGTAGCTGTTTCTTTTATAGATCAGTTGACAGGGGCCTTGCCGGCCGAAGGCTTAGTTTTAAGCCGAGATATACTTGTTGTTTTCTTGATTGTGTGTGGCTGACATACGCTAGTAGCAAATGGTTCGGCAGGGTCGGCTCGGGCCTGAGTTTTTGCATTAGGAGCCAGTTGCGCCCCTCAAGTTTGGGGCGTGACAATACTGTTCAACCTTAGACCCAATAATTGAGCCTTATATTTTAATCAATTTTGACGAGAGTGAATTATGGCTCGTAGAAGCTTCAATAAATAGTAGACCCCAACCGTAGAACTCAACTTTGACCCTAATATTTCACTATGTCTCAAACTGTCCTATGAAACTTATGTACGACTCATAAAACTTTTGATGGACCATCTTGATCAACAGTCGAATGAGATATTGATACTTGCTTTTCACAAAAACTTAACCCACTTTCTACGGATGCCTTCTACGGTTTAATGCTATATTTTCCTTTTTTTTTAAATCTAAGGTTTTACAAAAGTGATCTCAAAATATAATTGTAATGATACCATCAGCTCTTGAAGGGTTATTTTAGGCTAGTGGCATGGTTGATACAACTCATGAGGCTTTTAGTGCGAGTTTGTGTGATTAGGCGTTTTAGCTTTTGAGTTTTGGCCTAAGTTTGACCTTGATCAACATTCTTGGCCTAAATGTTGTCTTTGGTCAAGAACGACCCTTCGTGTAGATCCCGAAACATCTGGGCTAATTGTGAGCCTCCTTGTGGATTCTTGCTTAAAATAGTGTTTGGGTGTGGGATCAAGTTTATTTTAGATGACCTAAGTTTGATGCTTACAATGTTTCCATTTGATTCTACACTTATATTTATTAATTGTTGTTCTGATATGGGATTCTTACCTTCTAGTGGGTGATGCACCGTGAGTTTACGGTATTTTGATGCATTATACTTGGAGTTTTCATGAGTATTATGCATGTATTAATTAGATGTGATGGTCTTTTGATATGATTTTGCAGGAAATAGGTTTTTGAGCAGTTGGTGTTGAAAGTGCTTGAAACAATAGAAACTTGGTAATAGATGAGCCCACTTATGAGCCATCATTCCTTCAACGAGTCGTAGGTGTAAGGCGAGGGTAATGTGATGAGGAAAATGGACTAAGTATGGAACGATGGAGCAACAGACGAGTCGCCGATGATGAGTTATAGATGACTTCATAGAAGATAAGGTGAAGATAAGTTCTAGTCCATGAACGACGATTGAACATGACGGTCCATTCTTAAACCTATGAGCCATAGGTCATTCCCGTCGATAGCATCCTCAAGAATTTGGACTAACTGGTGAGTAACAGTGGCAACTATGTGCCATCATACTTGTGATGAGACATAGGTGACCACCCATTTGTGACTCTGTCCAAAACAAGATTTCCTTAGGCTTCCTTTTCCTACTTGGTTTAGAATTTATTTTCTATAAATATTAGTTGTAAATCTCCTTTTAGGGTTGGCAAACTTTTTGTGATACTTTGTTTGGCTTTGGGAAATGTTTTGCGAATAATATTGGAGTTTAATTCTTAAAGTTTGGTTTATGAAATTTGTGTTGGTTCTTCAATTCAAGATTTTGGATTTCATCTATTCTAATTGTAAGTTCATGATTTATCTTATTAACCCTACTATGAATTGTGATAACTCAAGAATGAATAACTAAATCCACAACTAGGGTTGTTGGAATCATGATTCATTAACAACGTAAAACTAATAATTGAGTTATTTTGAAATAGTGTTATGCATGTATTGTTAAGTTCTTCGTTTTGAATGCTTTTTAATGATGCACAACGTTAGAACCCACCTCATTCCTACTTTCCCTACCAAGGATGTAATGAATGAAAAAGAGTTTTAACAACGGAGTTTTATCGTGATAATGTGTTATCTAATAGTCTGACCCACCTAGTGCAAGGGCTAATTTGGGGTTAAGGGTAAGGGTTAGTAAATCATACACCCGTAGACCGACCAAGTTGTTATTGAACTTCCCTACTTGGATGACCAGTCACTTTGGATATACCTAATTTACCAGCCTTACATGTTAACACTAGGAAATAGTTACTATTATTAGGATTACTGCATTAAGAACTTATGGGGAACACATTTACCCTATTTTCAATCTCATATTGATATTACAATATGTGAATCCCGTTTACTTGTTACTTGTTACTACAAATAAATCAACGATTACATGTCGGCAATCCTCTATGCCTTGTGCAAAGGCCTGAATTCGCGAGATATCCATATTATCATTTAGTGCAGTGGTAGAACAAGCATCGAGATAGTCTGAGTCAAGCCCTCCTACAAATCTATGCACCCTATCATGCATCGTATCAACAAATATTGGTACATATCTTGCCAATGAATCAAATCTCAGCCCGTACTCTCGGACACTCATGCTGCCCTGTCGGTGGTTCAGAAACTGGTCCACCCGGCCATCCCTAATCTCTCGAAGAAAATAGTGATCTATGAAGTCTTCTGTAAAGCTATCCTAAGTGGGTAGAGATGCATCTTTTCCCCTAGATCCCTCCCAACTCTCGTACCACAATACTGCAACATCGCGCAATCGAAATGCTGCTAACTTGTCACGACCCGGGAGCACCCCCTAGTCGTAACCGGCGTACTCGACCTCGAAGAGGTCTAATACAAGCCTCTTAGCATTCATTCATCGCATAGACACCAAAACCATAAGGAATTAAAAACTTTCTTCACACACGAA